>NIVC01003153.1:90000-100000 GCA_002269645.1 Macrostomum lignano
ACTCCCCTCAGCCCTTAGCCCTTGCTTGGCAATCAGGACTGCCTTTGACTCCCACAGCACATACTATTAGCGTTGCGCTCTGGCAGCGCCGGATTACATCATCAGCCATCAGCCTCTCCCCATCGGCCGAGGTGCCGCGAAATGCAATATTCACCAACCCCATGCATCTCTTCTCTTTCTTCCACTTCGCAGTTCTATAGCCAATGCCCGATACAGAAGGGCCAAAGGGGTCAGCTGACCTTCCCTGAGAAAACCATGGGGGTCATAAGCAGAACTACCCAATGCCGGATACAGGAGGGTCAAAGGGGTCAGCTGACTTTCCCTGAGAAAACCATGGGGGTCATAAGCAGAACTACCCAATGCCGGATACAGGAGGGTCAAAGGGGTCAGCTGACTTTCCCTGAGAAAACCATGGGGGTCATAAGCAGAACTACCCAATGCCGGATACAGGAGGGTCAAAGGGGTCAGCTGACTTTCCCCTAAGAAAATCATGGGGGACCAATGGGGGAATGAAGGACCAATCCTGAGCATTTATATTTAGTCAATACTCAGGGGAGAATATTCCCTTCACAGCTAGTAGGACTCAATGAGTCATTTTTAGGACCTCAGAGGCTGGGTAGGGGGTTGATGAAGCAGAAGTGATGGCAGGCTTGGGGGTGGGCAGAGCAGAGCTTGTTGCTCCCCAGGGACTCAAAATCTGGGTTGTCGATTTGGCGCCGCGGCTGTCCATCTTCTTTTACGAGCCCAGTAGCTGTCGGTGGTGCCTCAGTCAAGAGCTGCCATAGTTACTTGCAGTCTGAGAGCTCATTGGCTCAAAGGTTTAGGGGGGACCCTCTCTGAGTCAACTCCCAGAGCTAACTAGGTAGAGCATTTCCTGACTAATCAGACATCTTATTGATTTTAGAAAACGAATTGTAGAAACATTACTGATAAAAAATCAAATCATTTTTGTGTGCAGGACACTAGTTTTATTAATCAGACTGTCCGTCTAAGTTATCGATTTTACTGTGATATTTGATCAATGTTTTTCATAGGTTGAGTTGATTGACCAAAAACAGTGCAAGTTTAATATGCTGAGTTTCTGGGGGGGAGGTTGCCTGAAGAAATAGACAAGTCTGATGATGCTGGGAAGCTGCGGCATACCAGGGGGCGCCAAGGTTCGGGTTGTGGCGCCAGGTTCGGGTTGTGGCGCAAGGTTCGGGTTGTGGCGCCAAGGTTCGGGTTGTGGCGCCAAGGTTCGGGTTGTGGCGCCAAGGTTCGGGACGCCGGGTCGCCGGAGTTTAGGAGTTTAGGGGGGTTTGGGTCGTGGGGGATTGGAGGCGCCGGGGTTTGGGGCGCCGGAGATTGGGGCGCTGGGGTTCTCAATGCCACAGAGTTAAAAAAAAGCACAAATTAAAATTTCACAAACAACCCCGCTAATCAGACAGATAAAATCCGTTAAAAAGGCATAACAAGTGACGCAGCCCCGTCATCTCAGATGATCTCCGTCTGCTCCCAGTCGTCGGGTACAATCGGTTGGAGCTGCTCTCGCTGTCTCCGCGCCGGCGCCTGTCGAAGAATCGACCGAGTCAGGAAGCGCCGGAATCCGGCGTCGGACAGGCAGAGGGCGCAGAAGTTGACGGTGGCGGCGCTGAGCGGCACCAGCGCGTACTCGGTGGCGTACTGAGCCACCGTGAGCCGGCCGATGCGGGCCCAGTGCGAGCGAAACGCCGGATCGGCTTCGTCGTACAGACCGTTGGCCAGGCGGACCTTCAGCCTGTCGGCGTGGGCGGTCATGAACAGGGTGTACACCACGGGAGCTGGCGCGGTCAGCACCAGGTAGGCGAAGGCGAGGCCCAACTGGCCGAAAGCCCGGCTCAGCTGACTGCCGGCCAATGACATCGAGTCGGTCGTGTCGGAATCGGCCTCCTGATGCTGCTGAGGATGGCGCAGCTGCTGCTGCTGGAGCTCCTCGGCCTGGCACTGGTGCAGGCTCTGGTAGGCGCCTTTCTTGAACAGCAGCCAGCAGGTGGCGAGGCTCAGCAGGCAGACCAGGCTGTAGGGCAGCAAACTTCTTACCAGGGCGTTGAGCAACGGCTTCACCTGAGTGACGTAGGCCAGGTTGGCAGCGAAGTTGTGCAGCCGTACGTAGTGCACGCACTGCCTGCCGACTGTTGACTTGGCGGGGGCCGCCGCCTCGTCACCGATGATGAGCATGCAGTTGAAGATGCAGGCAAAGCAGAACGCGCACAGGGCCATGATTGACAGCTTGCGTCTGGGCAGCTCTTTGTGTGCCTGCTGCCCCTGCGCCTGCTGCTGTGGGTCCGGGTGTCGGCGGAACAACGAGTACACGGCCAGGAAGCGCTCGACGCTAAGGATCACTACGATGAAAGCTGACGACTCCACGGCTAGGTTGAGCAGGTAGGCTTGGAATTTGCACCACAGATCGGACCCGGGTCCCGGCTTCAAGTCCTGGTCGTGCTCCATGTAGCGATCGGTGAACAGCACCAGACAGGAGGTCGCCAGGATCAGACTGTCGAAGCACGCTAGCAGGCCGATGAGCAGGTTGCGGCCCACCTGGCGGGCCGGGCGGCTGCGTGCGAAATGAGCGATGATCAGGCCGTTGAGGGCCAGCCCAAGCACGACAACTGCCGGCAGCGCGACCTTCGGGTTCGGGCAGGTGGGGATTGGCGACATGGTCTATCCGTCATTTCATGGTCTATCCGTCTCATCTCATGGTCTATCCGTCTCATCTCATGGTCTATCCGTCTCATCTCATGGTCTATCCGTCATCTCATGGTCCATCCGTCATCTCATGGTCTATCCGTCATCTCATGGTCTATCCGTCATCTCATGGTCTATCCGTCTCATCTCATGGTCTATCCGTCATCTCATGGTCTATCCGTCTCATCTCATGGTCTATCCGTCTCATCTCATGGTCTATCCGTCATCTCATGGTCCATCCGTCTCATCTCATGGTCTATCCGTCTCATCTCATGGTCTATCCGTCTCATCTCATGGTCTATCCGTCTCATCTCATGGTCTATCCGTCATCTCATGGTCCATCCGTCTCATCTCATGGTCTATCCGTCTCATCTCATGGTCTATCCGTCTCATCTCATGGTCTATCCGTCTCATCTCATGGTCTATCCGTCTCATCTCATGGTCTATCCGTCATCTCATGGTCCATCCGTCATCTCATGGTCTATCCGTCATCTCATGGTCTATCCGTCATCTCATGGTCTATCCGTCTCATCTCATGGTCTATCCGTCTCATCTCATGGTCTATCCGTCTCATCTCATGGTCTATCCGTCATCTCATGGTCTATCTCATGGTCCATCCGTCATATCATGGTCTATCCGTCTCATCTCATGGTCTATCCGTCATCTCATGGTCTATCCGTCATCTCATGGTCTATCCGTCTCATCTCATGGTCTATCCGTCTCATCTCATGGTCTATCCGTCATCTCATGGTCTATCCGTCATCTCATTGTCTATCCGTCTCATCTCATGGTCTATCCGTCATCTCATGGTCTATCCGTCTCATCTCATGGTCTATCCGTCTCATCTCATGGTCTACCCGTCTCATCTCATGGTCTATCCGTCATCTCATGGTCTACCCGTCTCATCTCATGGTCTATCCGTCATCTCATGGTCTATCCGTCATCTCATTGTCTATCCGTCTCATCTCATGGTCTATCCGTCATCTCATGGTCTATCCGTCTCATCTCATGGTCTATCCGTCTCATCTCATGGTCTACCCGTCTCATCTCATGGTCTATCCGTCATCTCATGGTCTACCCGTCTCATCTCATGGTCTATCCGTCATCTCATGGTCTATCAGCCGTCCTATAGTCAGGGCTATAAATGAGCGCACCCACAGGAGATTGGCAAACCTTAGAAACGGCCTTGGCTCTCAGAATGGCAGGTACCCTATTCGAATACTGCTGAAACGCTGAGTACTCCCTCCAGATTTCCAGCCTCAAGCTGCGCCACAGAGTGTCGAGCTCCGAGAAGGCGGTGGCTCTCTTCGAGCGAACCGTTTTGCACGAGTCCAGCAGCTGCTGCAGCTCTGCCATCTCCCGTGGTTCAAGGTGCAACTCCACGCTCTTGTCGACATCCTCGCGAATCACTCGACAGTAGAAGTCGTTCAGTACGGCCGTCTGGAACTCCGTCAGGTGAGCAATTCTGGCTTTCGCCTGCTTTTGCAGACTGCGCAGGTACAGCAGCACGTGACCCAGCACCTGCCTACTGACCCAGGCCGCTGCTTCCGTCACGTTTGATTGGGAAAAATTCCCAACTGGAATTGGGGGGAGGCGAGGCTCTGGCGTGTCATTCAGAATGCATTCGGGTATTTCATTATCTAAAACTTTAAGCAAAGATCTATTTATACACCATTACAGATCTGTAGATACACCATTACGATCTATAGATACACCATTACAGATCTGTAGATACACCATTACAGATCTGTAGATACACCATTACAGATCTGTAGATACACCATTGCAGATCTATAGATACACCATTACAGATCTATAGATACACCATTACAGATCTATAGATACACCATTACAGATCTATAGATACACCATTACAGATCTATAGATACACCATTGCAGATCTATAGATACACCATTACAGATCTATAGATACACCATTACAGATCTATAGATATACCATTACAGATCTATAGATATGCCTATATAGATCCATATTGATGCCATTGCTGATCTATTGAGATTCTATTACAGATCTATATTGATGCCATTGCTGATCTATTGAGATTCTATTACAGATCTATAGGCATGCCATTGCTGATCTATAGATATGCAATTACAGATTAGTTCACAAGCCATAAAAAATCTACTGAAGTTCGACCGATGATCCACAGGCATTAAAAAACAGAACCTCTCAAACTCCAGCGCGCTCACCGGAAGTTCGGCATTCCAACGGCGTCCCAGTTCCGGTCTTGGCCGCCATTCTGGGCATCCGATCCCAAGCCAACTTAGAAAGTTCCGTATAGTTGGTTACTATGGCAACCAAACTGTCCGGATTTGGCCGGCTCGGCCAGGCGTGCAGAATGGCGTCAATTTGGCCCACGGTGGCCGCCACAATCCGTCTTGCGGAGTCCAGCAGCCTCCGAGCTGCATCGGCCAACTCGCGCCAAGTTCCGCTGCTGCACCCGGCGCCAGCCAATCCGGTTAGCAACCGGTATCTACCACCGGTAGTTGACAGGTAACCTGGATATCCGGTAGCCTGTTGGCCGGCAGAATCTCGCTTGGCCATGAATTCAAGAAACTCGTCCACCACCGGTTGAAGCTGAGAATGGCGGTGCAGCAGCTCGGCCCGGAGCCGCGGTCGGACGGTCAGGTGTCGATAGACCCGGTGGTAGAGCTCCAGGTCCTCCAGGTAGGCCACCAGGTTGTCCAGGGCCTCCTCCCAGTTCCAGCGGCTGTAGTAGGACGAACCGTCGTACTGGAAGGTGCCACCGAACCTGGCCACGAGGCGCCAGTTGTTGGCGAAGAACTGCAGAAATCCGCTGTACTTCACCGAGGCGAAGGCCCACTCGTGGCGTCGGTATTGAAAATTCAGCGCGACAACTTGGTAGGCTTCTAGGAGAATGCTCTGGTTGCTGCTTGGCGTTGCTGACGGCGGGGCAGCAGTGCCGTTGCCCGGCTGACACAGAGCTCCCGGCAGCATCAGCAGGGCTAATAACAGCGGTCCAGGCATGCTGAGCAGTCAGCTGTCAAAGTCCGCTAAGTAAGATGGCGGAGGCTGAGCCCAGCACTCAGCTCCGTTTGCTTTTATCTTGTCCTCTTTTCTGAGGAGGGCCAACTCACCTCCCAGCCGCTCAGCGAATCCTCACAATCCCCATCCCATCCTGCATGGCAGTTCGTCCCTCAGCCGCCATGGATTACTAACCCCAGGTGTCCGGTGAGGAAGTTTCCTCATTTTGCTAGAAGCGAAATAAATAATTCAGAAAGTTGAAAGTCAATAAACTGAGCACCCGAGAGTCCAGATATTTCACCTTTCCTGTTGAACTAAGTCGCCAATAGTCTGCCCGATGCACCTTCAAAACTATTGCGGAGTGTTCACTATTTTTAGATCCGTTTTCAACCTCTCCAGACTCTCCAGCACTCCATGGCTCGCGAGTCGCTTCCTCATCTTCCCCCAATCGTCCCCTCTCAGATGGCCCCCTAATGTGAGCAGTTCCTCCGACCGTCTCCGCAGCTTCTTTTCAGGCTGCTGCTTTTGCTTTTGCTCTTCCCTTCAGTTTCTTTTTCTGTTTGCAGCCAGCAGCCGCCCAGCCAGCCCAGGAGGCGCCGCCCTCCAGCCTCTGAGACTGCATCACAAGAGGAGAAGCCAAATTCAGGGCTGGGTGTGGAATCTTCAGCTTGGTTGCCTGATGATGGCCCGGATGAGGGAGCGGGGGATGCTGGGGCGTCTTTTAATTGCCGTTCTTATTTATTTGCCTGTCCGCTTTCTTCAGACCGGCTTTCTGGCCGGATTTGGGCGTTGTTTGGAAATTTCTGACTGCTGAATACTGGAGTAAGGCTGGCTGGGACAGAAATAAATTAAGACAGACACTAAGACAGGCACTAGGACAGACACTAGGACAGGCACTAGGACAGACACTAGGACAGATACTAAGACAGGCACTAGGACAGGCACTAGGACAGGCACTAGGACAGGCACTAGGACAGGCACGAAGACAGGCACTAGGACAGACACTAGAACAGGCACTAAGACAGACACTAGGACAGGCACGAAGACAGGCACTAGGACAGACACTAGAACAGGCACCAAGACAGACACTAGGACAGGCACCAAGACAGACACTAAGACAGGCACCAAGACAGGCACTAGGACAGACACTAGAACAGGCACCAAGACAGACACTAGGACAGGCACCAAGACAGACACTAAGACAGGCACGAAGACAGACACTAGGACAGACACTAAGACAGGCACGAAGACAGGCACTAGGACAGACACTAGAACAGGCACCAAGACAGACACTAGGACAGACACTAGGACAGGCACCAAGACAGACACTAAGACAGACACTAAGACAGACACTAAGACAGACACTAAGACAGACACTAAGACAGACACTAAGACAGACACTAAGACAGACACTAAGACAGACACTAAGACAGACACTAAGACAGACACTAAGACAGACACTAAGACAGACAGACACTAAGACAGGCACTAGGACAGACACTAGAACAGGCACCAAGACAGACACTAGGACAGGCACTAGGACAGACACTAAGACAGACACTAAGACAGACACTAAGACAGACACATTGGAGACAACTGGAATGCAATAAAGATCATACCAAGTGCTTGATTCAGCCATTCAGTCATTAATTCAAGAAGATGTACTTTTCAGAAATCACAAGTCGCACTGCGCCGCCATCAGGAATGCCAGGCTCAGCGGGAGTGCAAGCCTCGCCCTCAGCCAAGTCGCCAAGCTGATTTATCCAATGTCCGATTACAAAAAAGGCGGATCAGAACGTAGGAGGGCATTGGGGAATCGGGGAGGGGAGAATTATCCCCATTCGCACAAGGGCCACGCCCTGAGCGCGGATTTGCTTTGCTCTGCCCCCGCTCATCCTGCATCCGGAGATGCGAACGGTTCTTGTCCAGTTGACAGCCTGTGCTGCAGTGCTTCCCCGCTAGTGCGGCGGGATCTGCCCCAGGATTCCTTTCTCTGCCGTTTCTTGTCTACTAGTGGAAGCCAGTAAAATAATCTGACCCAGTTTCCAGTGCCAGTTACCAGTAAAGACAGCCAAGATTGAAATTCTCCCAGCCATGAATTCGCCGCGTGAAAAATGCAATCCTTCACTGTGGGGTGCAATTAATCCTTTGCGATCATTCGCCTTCGAACACCTGCCTTCCAGCCGCTGTGCCTCTGCGCTCCGTGCCGCTCTGCCTTTTTGCATCCATACTTGCCATCTGCAGCCGCTTCTGCTTCATCCAATTACTAATTCTTTAATTAACTTCCCGTTTCCCTACTCCCTGTGCCCTACTCCCTTACTCCCCACTACCTACTCCCCTCTCCCAACTCCCCTCCCCCTACTCCCCTCTTCCTACTCCCTACTCCCTACTCCCTACTTTCTACTCCCTACTCCTTACTCCCCACTCCCTACTCCCCACTCCCTATTCCCCTCTCCATACTCCCCTCCCCCTACTCCCCTCTCCCTACTCCCCTCCCCCTACTCCCTTCTCCCTACTCCTCTCTTCCTACTCCTTACTTTCTACTCCCTACTCCTTACTCCCTACTCCCTACTCCTTACTCCCTACTCCTTACTCCCTACTCCCTACTCCCTACTCCCCACACCCTACTCCTTAATCCCTACTCTCTACTCCCTATTCCCAAATATCTATACTGCCTACTTTTGTACAACTTTTACAACTTTTGAAGTTGTTTGAGAGCGGCAGCACAAGCCATCAGTCAGGACTGCGGTACCACGCAATCTTTTAAGCCCTTTAAAAGCAATTATACAGACAGACGGCAACACAACAGCTTCCATCCGCGTCAGTCTTTTAGAAACTCTTGAGTTAAATTCCTCCCCAACTCCGCTTCATTGATTATTTAACAATGAGTTTTTTTACCGTAGCCTCAAGCTCACTGCCTTCACACCTCAGCGGACCAATAAACAAATGAGGTGCAGTTGCTGTTGGCTGGCTGTCAGCTGAGTTCTGAGACTGTCGCTGACTCAGTTCTAACTTTTGGGGGGACAAAGAGAAAGGGGAGATGCAATGAGGCGACTCCAGCGACCCTTCGAGTGACCTTTCCAGCTCAGAAAACTTAGAGCAATTTAGATTGTCAGGTGTGCCATTTGTCAGTGTCAGGTGTGCCCTTTGTCAGTGTCAGGTGTGTCATTTGTCAGTGTCAGGTGTGCCAGTTGTCAGTGTCAGGTGTGCCCTTTGTCAATGTCAGGTGTGCCATTTGTCAGTGTCAGGTGTGCCATTTGTCAGTGTCATGTGTGCCAGTTGTCAGTGTCAGGTGTGCCATTTGTCAGTGTCAGGTGTGCCAGTTGTCAGTGTCAGGTGTGCCATTTGTCAGTGTCAGGTGTGCCATTTGTCAGTGTCAGGTGTGCCATTTGTCAGTGTCAGGTGTGCCCTTTGTCAGTGTCAGGTGTGCCATTTGTCAGTGTCAGGTGTGCCCTTTGTCAGTGTCAGGTGTGCCATTTGTCAGTGTCAGGTGTGCCCTTTGTCAGTGTCAGGTGTGCCATTTGTCAGTGTCAGGTGTGCCCTTTGTCAGTGTCAGGTGTGCCATTTGTCAGTGTCAGGTGTGCCATTTGTCAGTGTCAGGTGTGCCCTTTGTCAGTGTCAGGTGTGCCATTTGTCAGTGTCAGGTGTGCCCTTTGTCAGTGTCAGGTGTGCCATTTGTCAGTGTCAGGTGTGCCATTTGTCAGTGTCAGGTGTGCCAGTTGTCAGTGTCAGGTGTGCCATTTGTCAGTGTCAGGTGTGCCATTTGTCAGTGTCAGGTGTGCCAGTTGTCAGTGTCAGGTGTGCCAGTTGTCAGTGTCAGGTGTGCCATTTGTCAGTGTCAGGTGTGCCATTTGTCAGTGTCAGGTGTGCCCTTTGTCAGTGTCAGGTGTGCCATTTGTCAGTGTCAGGTGTGCCCTTTGTCAGTGTCAGGTGTGCCATTTGTCAGTGTCAGGTGTGCCAGTTGTCAGTGTCAGGTGTGCCCTTTGTCAGTGTCAGGTGTGCCATTTGTCAGTGTCAGGTGTGCCAGTTGTCAGTGTCAGGTGTGCCATTTGTCAGTGTCAGGTGTGCCAGTTGTCAGTGTCAGGTGTGCCAGTTGTCAGTGTCAGGTGTGCCATTTGTCAGTGTCAGGTGTGCCATTTGTCAGTGTCAGGTGTGCCAGTTGTCAGTGTCAGGTGTGCCAGTTGTCAGTGTCAGGTGTGCCCTTTGTCAGTGTCAGATGGCGCTTCTGAAACATTTTTGGAGTGTCAGGAATGCCACTGCGAGTTGTCAGGTTTGCCCCCTCCCAATTAA
>NIVC01003153.1:105000-116345 GCA_002269645.1 Macrostomum lignano
TTTCGCTAAAGTTGCTGGGGTACTTCTCAGTCACTCTTCATCTGGGAGCTGAGTCTGAATAATGCTCTGATCACTTTTTTATGTCAGCTCAGCTTTCAGTATCTATTGATTATCGGTCATTTCAGGGTGCAGTTCAGGGTTCAGTTCAGGGTGAGTAGTATACGTTTTTTTGACACAAAGCCGATTTCCTTATGGCGAAATACATAGTAAGTACAGGCCCAAAAAAATGGCAGAGTCCGAAATTTCATGTGCACGCAGTCTGAAATTCCATGTGCACGCAGTCTGAAATTCCAAGTGCACGCTAAATATCTTTTACGCAACGTGATTATTCAGACGAATTGCATATCCACCTGTCCAAAATACAAGTAACCGATTCTAGCAATGGTGACACAAACACACTTCAAAGGATTCCATTCAAGACAAATTTACTCCAAAGCTATTCACACATTTCAAGTGTTTTTGAAATATTGAAAACTTGTGAATATTATCACCCTTTTGAAGAAAGATAGTAAATGATCTATTCTTGAGTGCCTATAGAATTTTTGCACCAACTTGAGCAGATGGTTTACAGATACTATGTCAACAACTGCGTCAACATGCTTCTTCTTTATACTATATATATATACGAACACACTGACACAGAAAATATTAAATAACTTAAACCAAGTTTACATTATACTACTTGTTCAACTATACTTACATCTTAAGTGAAATGAAGCGATCACGTCAGCAGGAATTGGCCGAGCGCTATGTTAAACAAGGTAAGATAATCACCTACTCTAGTTCAGTTTTCTTTTTTAGATTGACTGTTCGCTATAGTTTAGTTTCTAGATTGATTGTTAGTTCGGTTTCTGTTTAGACCGATCCTCTGTTTGTTCAGTCTCTAGATTGATTTTCTGCTAGTTCGGTTTCTGTTTAGACTAATACTCTGCTAGTTCAGAATTTCTAGATTGATTGTCTGCTAGTTCGGTTTCTGTTTAGACTGATTCTCTGCTAGTTCAGTTTCTATATACATTGTATACATGCACCTATACCAAATTTCCCTCATCTTATCCATTATTATAGCATTCAAGAATGGTTTCTTCACGCGGCCACCACCAGATCAGTGCAAACGCATTTGCCACGACACCACCACATCCAATTCTGCTGCAAGAGCATCATATTCTACATCTCTCGCCAGAGTAACCTCGATTCATGTCGAGAGACAGACAACTGAGCTAGATCGCATTTACACAAGAACTGATGTTATTCAGTCAATTAGGCAGCAATCGAACCCACGACCAACTGACCAACTGCAGTATGCACCACCACCACCATCACCAACCAGCTACAATGACCCAACAAAGCAAACTTGCAGTAAGCCTACAAGTACCAAACCAACGACAGCAACTGAAACACCATCATCATCAATTGCTATTTCTACCCAAGTTCAACCGCTGCTAAACTCGCCAATTATTGTACAGAAGGACATCAAGTCTGTAAAAGTCTCTCAAATGAGCACAGGCTTCTACCAAGTAGAATTACCAAAGACCTGTAATACAACTCAAGTATTTGAATATTGGGACCTATCTTAAAAAGACATTTTTTCTAACTCTTCATAAAATTTTGCCAGCAATGTGTCCAAGTAATTGCTCTTTTAGTATATATCAAACAAGTCTGTAATCAATAATATAATCTCTATAAATTCATTATTCTAAAAAATTCTTTCAATTTTATTCGCCATTTATTGAAATTATTTAATTCAATATAAAGTCAATATCTTGTACAGTCATCATTAAACAAAAATTATTAATCCATGCAAATAATTTTTTTTTCATACGTTTCTTTAGCCATGGTCTGGCTTTTGCCTCAACAGTATGATTTAGCTGTGGTCCAGCTTTTGCCTCAACAGTATGATTTAGCTGTGGTCCAGCTTTTGCCTCAACAGTTTTTAGCCGTGGTCCGGCTTTTTTGCCTCAGCAGTATGATTTAGCTGTGGTCTAGCTTAAAACTGCATCAACAGTGATTTAGCTATAGTCCAGGCTTAACTACCTCAACGATGATTTAGCTATAGTCAAGGCTTAACTGTCTCAACAGTAATTTTAGCTGTTGTCCAGACTTAACTGCCTCAACAGTGATTTTAGCTGTGGTCCAGGCAACTGTCTCAACAGGGATTTAGCTGTAGTCCGATTAGCTTAACTGTCCAGTTATTTAGCTGTGAGCCAAGCAGCAGCACCCGTCTCAACAGTGAGAATTAGCTATGGTCAGCTTTACCTCAACTGTGATTTGGCTGCTGTGGTCTAGCATAACTGACTCAACAGTAATTTTAGCTGTAGTCGTCCAGCTTAACCACCCGTCCAGTTTTATAACCATGGTCCAGCTTAACCACCGTCTCAACGTACAGCGATTTAGTCGTGGTCCAGCTTAACCGTCTCAACGTACAGTGATTTAGCCATGGGTCTAGTAGCAATTAACCGTATCAATAGTGATTTAGCCGTGGTCCAGCTTAACTGTCTCAACACAGTAATTTAGCTTAGTCCAAACAGCATTTGTGTGTCAACTGCACTGACTGCATGCGGTTATAGCAGCGGCAGTCATTATAGTCCCAACAAGCTGCGCGTCGCAGCATGATAGTGTAACTCTATATAGCTTCTGCTCAATATAGGACTGCAAAAGCTGAGTTACAACTATACCTTTTTCTGTTTGAAAAGTAACACTCTATATATAGGTTACTCAAGCAATCTCTTGTCACCGTGCGAGCTAAAAAATTCCAACATGCAAGCAAAACTTTCAATAAATTAATTTCATAGCACCGCGTGCAGCTTATTTTTACTCTAAAATCCAAGATTGCTAATTTTTCAAGTCGCAAAATATTTTAATTACATTCTACTTGAGAACAAAACCAATCTAATGAAGCAGCAACCAGCAGTCTTCTTATTAAACGCTTGCCATCGTGTTACTCTTGCAAATTTATAACTAGTGTGCCTAAGATTCATTAATTTTATTGTATAAAATATCAACCTACATTTGCGTAAAATTAGACCTAATCATGCAACCCACCCTAGAAACTTATGCCACCTTTGGCACGCAACAATGTCTTAATCAGCACGCAACAATTAAATTTGTTTACTAGTTCACAAACAGCATGCAAAGCTTGCTATAAATACAAGACCCGAAATGGTCAATTTTTCATGAGCTCAATCATTACAGCAAAAGAAATACTATATTCAATTGCTTGTAAGACATGGCAGCTTGCATCAAGACGGAGTCAATTGTACGCTCCGACTCGAGTCCGATTTTTTACGTTGGAGAGCAGTCTACAACCACGACTGGTTCGTCCTGCCAGTTTCGATCTATTGCGTGGAAACCATCAATCGAGTGTACAAAATGGTACCCAATTATATTGCAAACCAAGGCTCCAATGGAGCTTTTTCGTGGAATCGCAGAAAGGCCAGAGCTCGATCATCCGTCTTGCAGACACGACTCTCGCGACGCAGTAAGTGTCCAATTTCATCCAGACAGCTGCGATAAGGAACTCTTCCACTCTCTCCGGTGAGCACCATATTAAATTTATACAATTAATTTTAGGAAACTATATTCATAATTTATATAATGTTTTGCAGTCAAGTCGAAAAAGGTCTATCGGTCAAGTTGAACGAGATTCAAGATGCTCGACCCTTGGCACGACTAACAAAACCAGCTCATCAGCATGCTAACGACGTCCTCGAGTTTGTGCCTCAACAATGGCTGGCTATAAAGCCTGCTTACCCTTGTGCCACAATCAGGATCAGCAACGATCATCCACACGGGAAGGAGGTGTCCATTTCCGATTTCAAAGGTGTCAGCGGTACCTACCAAATGACAGTGCAAGCAACGAGCTTGTATTGTCCAAAAGGCTGCCTCGTCTGGCGCATTACATTCGCTGTGCGCTCTCTGACACTCATAGAATCTTCCGACAACATGTTGCAGCGCCTCGACATGTTCAAGGGAGTGCTTGCACACCTACCCGCGACCAAGTCAGCAATTAGAAGCAGGAGTCCGTCCCCAACATCTACCTGTGAGCAAGAAGAAGCAAATGAACAAAGCCTGCAGAATTCAAGCCAGGTGACACCTGCCAAGTCACCTGCAAAGCGTCGGTCTACCACCACCGTATCGAAGAAGTCGACTACATCGAATGCAGCGCCAGCCTCTATTGAACCGCCGCCTAAAAAGCAAGTTCGAAAACGCAGCGGTGCAAAACAGCAAAACAATTCTGCCGAAGCTGGTGCAGATGGCACAGACTGGGTGGAGGCTCCACCAGCAAAGATCTTGGTGAGTACACCTGCCTCTGGAACCAGGGTAGCGTCCAAGGAGACAGCATTTTTAAAGCGTGCTGCTGCGGACGCTACTACAGCTAGCGTGTCTTCATCGGACGACTCGTACAGCAGCTCTGATGATGAGTAACAAAATTTTTGACTAATTTTATCCAAGTTTTAACTAACTTATTCCACTATATTTATCAAATTTTTGGCTAGGGAAATATTATTTTTTAGGGAAAAGCTCAAAACATTTTTTGCTACTCCTTGTACGCTAACCAGGTTTTGTAATTTAATATTAGAATTTACGATAGTATAGTCATGTTTAACTTTTCTTATTATTTATTTTCCGTTTTAGCGACTTGTCCTATTAATAGTTACTGCGAGTCTGAAGCTGCACCCGTTTGAAAAATTTGATTTAAAGCAGACCAAACAGAAGCTACAGACCAGAAACCGGTTTTGCAAACTATTCCTAAGCCGACCAACAATGCTAAAGACAATTTATTCAAATGCTAAAATCCAACTTTATCCAGCAGGAAAACTAACTATATATGGCTGTAAATCAAATTCTCAGATAGTCTCAGTTTTACGATTTATCAACGACACTATTAATTGTGTAGATTTTGATTCAGTAAAAATTCAGAGCAGTACCTATGTCGGCTTTATTGGTCATCTTTGGCCAAAATTCGGTTTCTCTAGTCTAAAAAGATATGCAGGCTACTATTCGAATTATCTGGTTGGATACGATGCAGAAAATTTCCCACAAGCAGTTTCTGTTAGATCAGCATCAAAACCAAGGCTTTTTTGTAACATATTTTTTTCGAAAAAGTTTGTTATTATGGGCGTTCAAAACACTCATGAATTGAATAATATTCTTAACCATGTCAAGGATTTTTTAATCTCTGTTAATAACTAAACTTAACAAGTAAACAATTGCTGTCAAATCGCAGTTGCGATGCATTCTTTTACAAACATTTTGTCTTTTTTTATTTATTTACCAATTGTTTTCTCTAATAGTAAACGTGTCAGCTATACCTATAACTAACCAAATCATCATTTTTCTTACAGCCGCAAATGACAAACCGGATCATCTATTAATATTATGCTCGATACGCTCGTTGTCGAGCTAGGTGCACACAATGCCGCGTGCACAATGCCAAATCTGCAGAAAAAAGTTCAGTAATCAAGCCGAGCTGCATGCTCACTCGCATGGTGCTTGTTTTTCACCGCAACGATTACTGACCGGATCGCTGCAAAACCTGATCGAAAACCCACCAGATGGGTGGTCCATCGCTTTGCGCGAGTCAGCTCATCGTGGTCGGGTAAATTTTGTCGAATTTACTCCCACTCTTGAACAACAAGGCAACAGCTCTGGCGAGTTACTTCCTGGCGAGTTGATTGCGTCTTTAAGAGAACCAATATTTAAAATATTGGAAAAAATTGGCTCACCCAGTTTATTAATAAGAGTCTGCTTTCACTTGAAAGTGACACTATTTCGACCGAAAACAGCAGCAGACGACAACGATGGCTCGAGCAGCGAAGAGATCATTTCGGTCTATTTTAATACCAACATTGCGACAATATCATTTGATGAGACGATTACAAACAGTGACATGCTGTTATCTCCCGAGGCCTACAATGACTGGTTCGCACGCGTTATTAATCAGTTGTTAATAAAAATTGACAATTTTCAATCTCGAGGTAGTAATTGGCAATATAGAGCAATCGAGCAGCTAGACTTGATGCTCTGCGTTTATCGCAAAAGCCATGCAAGCACACTGTCAACAAATACGTCCCACGGTGGTGTGGGGGCGGGCGGCGGCAGTGGTGGTGGTGGCGGCGGTGGTGGTGGTGGTGGTGGCGGCGGCGGCGGCGGCGGCGGCGGGCGCGGGGAGTCCGGTCCAGTCCGGTCCGGTCCAGTCCGGTCCGGTCTGGTTAAGCAGCAATCGTTTAAAGTTCCAGTCTCAATCGGTCGCAAAGCTGGAGCAGTACTGCTTCTAAAGCCGCACAGAGCAGTTTAAAGCATCAAGACTATTTAAGAGTCTTACACAAGCGACAACTTGTGTTTTCGCGCATACAGTCCATTCGTTCTCGAAAACAGAAAGTTTTTTTTGATGCAACAAAGAAAACTTGCACTAAGCTTCTTCGATACGAAGCGATCCTGGACAAGTTCAATTAATTCGCTACCCTTTGGACACTGGCACTTGGCTAATTAATTAACAATATGCTCTGATCTCTTTTGTTGTACAAAGTAATAGCATGCTATAGAAGACTGTAACCCATCATTAATTTTTTCATTGATCATTATTTACAATAAATAAATGATACCGGCATTCGTTTAAATTATAATTTTAGCACTTTTTTGTGTTTAATTATTTGAAAAAGTATATTTTTTATAGTTAGATTCTCAAGACTAAGCTTGTGTTTGTAGTAGACGTAAATGTAGTGCTATCGTTCATGTTTCAAGAAAAAAAACTTTTTTTTAAACTTTCAGCTACAAGAATCGACATGAATCCCGAGCAGCAGCAGCAACAACAACTAACTGATCGTAAGCTTTTAGTTGAACGTCTATACGATTCGGCAACGATTCCGACCCGAAAAACTGTCGGGTCGATCGGGTATGATCTTTGCGCTGGCGTCGATGGTACCATTCCGGCCTACGAGTCCCGGAGTGTGCGAACCGGACTCAAAATTCGCTTACCGCCTGGTACCTATGGCAGGATAGCGGGACGTTCCAGCATGGCTCTGCACAGCTTATTTGTTGGCGGTGGCGTAATCGACCCCGACTATACTGGTGAAATCTGTATAGTCTTGTTTAATTACAGTCCGGAAGACTTTGAGTACTATGCCGGGCTCAGTATTGCACAACTGGTTCTGGAGCAGGCCGTGCTTGCTTCAGTCTATGTGACTGAAGCAGACAATTCGATTCGGATGATTGAGCCGCCGACCAAGCGGCGCGGCTTTGGCGGCTTTGGCAGCACTGGCCAATAAGTATAATAATAATAATAAACTGATTTTTTTCTTTGGTGATTGGTGCACTATGCGAGAGCTTTGTAAATACTATAAGCAATTTTAAAAATTTATGCCTAAAATATATGTTGTAAAAATGTCTCCAGCGAAAGATCGAGGTTTTAAAAAGAAAAAGAAGAGCATTCGTAAAAAGAAGAAATCTATTAGAAAGATTAATAAAAAGCAACAAGGTTATGGTGTCGTAAATTGGTTAATTAATCATTTACCATTTGAAGCACATTTACCCGGCGGATATCAGTTTTGTGGTCCAGGTACGCAACTGCAAGCTAGGCTAGCAAAAGGACAACGAGGAATTAATCGGCTTGACAATTTGTGCATGCTTCACGACGTGGCCTATGATAAAAATTCTGACGTGCAAGAGAGGTTAAAAGCTGATAAGCTATTAGAATCTGGTGCACGAGAGATTGCCCACGATCCGTCTACTGGTTGGAAAGAAAAACTAGCTGCGAAGTTGGTTACCAAGGTTATGCAAGTTAAGCAACGCTTTGGTGCTTGAAAATGCAGCAGCCATACAATATGCAACTAGCTCACGATTCTACATTTATTATTGCTGGACCTTCAAACTCGGGTAAAACTGAATGGACGTTGCGTTTGTTGACTGAACGAAAAGAATTATTTGATAAAAAACCGTGCCGTCTTGTTTGGTGCCATGGATCAAGTTTGAAACCAGACGATCAACAACGAATTAGAACATGCTGGCAAAAAAGCGGTCTTGACCCTATTGTTTTTGTACCCGAATTCACACCACAGATGATTAATCGTTTTTTACCACACGATTTGGTTGTTGTTGACGACTTGCAAAGCGAGATTGCTAAGTTGCCAGAATTTACTAGTATGTTTACAAAGCATGCGCATCATATCCCTTTGACTTGTCTGTACCTTTGTCAAGGTCTTTTTAACAAGTCTGATCCAGAAGCACGCATGCGAAGTTTATCAGCTAGTTATATTTGTCTAACTCGTAGTGTGCGCGATCGAACCACAGTTGAACATCTCGGTCGACAAATGTATCCGCGTAATAGTAGGTTTCTAGTGAATGTGTATGAAGACGCAACAAATAACAAACCTTTTTCATATTTATTCATTGACCTGCGGCAAGTGACACCAGATTTTTTACGATTGAGAACAGGAATATTTTCTGGTGATGAACAAGTTGTCTATACTCGTGAATGTGATGCAAAGTTTGTGTAATATTATTATAAGCAAATTATAAACTGTTGTCAATATTAGTTTGTGTTTTATTTCAAAATGAGTTTTTACGTTTTTTTGCCGTCAAACGATATCAGTTACGAAACCAACTCGCCTAATGAATTTCGAGTGCGACTAACTGAACCAATAAATTTATTGAACGGATTCTTCGAGGTTGCACTAGTTGAATTACTGTGCCATGGAGCAATTACGACGCCAAATGCTCATCGTGAGCGTCGATTTGAAGTTCCATATTTTGCGGACATTGACTCAATAATACGATTAAAGAAAAACTATTGGGGTCGTGTTTGGGCAGAGGCAGACTTGGATGCTTACGTTTCCTGGCAACCGTCTGGTACAGATGAAAAATTTGCCTGGCTTTTACGAAATTCAGGCGAAAAAACTATTGGATTAGAACTACCAGTTACATTTATGGACGCTTTCAAATTTGACTCTTGGAAGAAACTTTCTGGACTTGTCTCGGAAAAATTATCAAAACCTGCCGCTGGTAGTGTACAACCACCGGATGGTTCATACTTGGATTTGATAAAAAGTCTCGACAATACTCTAGCGCTAGTACCTGAGAACTATTATGTTTTTTATTGTGTTCTATCGCCTGGTGAAGCTATACGACTTGTTTCGCATGGAGACTATCTTCGAAAAACGGAAGGAGAAGTGTACATCAAAGTACACCAATATTGGTTGAGAAATCGTGTTTGGCGCATTAACAAAACCTACTTGGATGCTGTGCTACCTTCTCCGATGCCTAGTAAAACGGTTTACATGTACTGTTACACAGATATAATCGAGTATCAAGCAGTGGGAAGTACATCAGTACCGTTGCTTCGAGTTGTGGAACTCCAACAAAAGAAAAACGGAGAACTTATACGCGATAGCAGTGCATTGCAAACACCCTACTACTTGAAAACAAATCGACAACAAATTCACGAGATTTCGATTCGACTATCGGACCAGCGCGGAAAACCGTTTAATTTTGATCCGGGAGCACACGTTGTTGTCGTACTGCATTTTAAACATAGGTCGGACTAATTTATAAGCAAAGATTAATTGTGTAATAGAAAATTTTGTGAATTTGTTTTGTAAGAATGAGCGAACTAACAGAAAAAGGAAAACAAAATGCTCGCTCATTGTGTCAGTGTGCTTTTTTACTACAAATTGTTTATCGGCTAAAGCATCCAAAGCAGAGAAAAAGTTTTTTACAAACACTTTCAGAGTCGGAGATACGATGTCTAGTAGACTTTCTGTTTAATATTATTAGTGGACGTATTAAAATTAGTAACTGTAACAAAAGACGACTTGAGAAGCATCGCAGATATATACGCCAGCTTTTGGAACAGAAGACTCCAATTACTGCAAAAAGGAAAATACTTGTCCAACACGGAGGATTTTTACCTTTTTTGGCTCCAATTATTGCCGCTCTACCTGCTATAAGCACTGCGCTTGGGATAACGTCTGGAGTAGTTGGTACCGCCGCGGAGCAGCGAATTTAATACGATCAATTCAACGAAAGTAGTAGGAATATAATGCGAACTAACGAGAGTAGTAGTTTTCAACGAATGTATCTAGTACCTGAATCTGTGTATCAATCTGCATGTCAAGGTGCAGAGCAAGGATCGTCACCAACTGCTGAGACACCTCGAAAAACTGAAGTTTTAGACGCACCGCAAGATGCTCTGGCAAAAAATATGGTGGAAATGAGAGACCAAATGGATAACTTGGACAAGGAAATGGAAAAGGAGCCAAATTACACAGCTCAATTGAAACGAAGCAGATTGGAAGACAAACTTTTAAAATTGCGCAAAGTCTATCGCACTGGAGACGAGGACAATCTGTCACTTGTTCGCAAAGGGACTACTGTAAGAAGTTCATATGCCAGCGAATCAAGGGAAATTCCTAAAGTTTTTTTACCACGTTTCGAAGCTCTCGCTCAAAACCTATTTTCGGACATGGACAAGAATGCAGAACCAATGCTGGCTAATTTGACTGATGCCGAGATACAAGATCTCATGGAATATGTTGTTCGAGACAGACCGCTTAAGCGACACGAGACTCAACCGCCTAGTGGACTAAAAACATTTTTAGACTTTCTTCGAAAACGTGGAATCGCAGCAAACCAAATCGGGCGTCATGTACGAAACGAGCTAATGTCTGCTCCAAAAACTGTTGCAAAGGAGGATCTTAGTCTGTTTGAAAATTATCAAACACTGAATTAAGTTGTTTTAAAATTACAGATTACGTTTTAACAAAATTGATTCGAGCACTATAAGCTTTTTAAAAAGGTTAATTTTTTGTTTATGAAAAATATATAGTTTAATAAGACAAACCATGTCATCTATCTTCCAAAAACTTTTGATTCGTCTCTGTGAGTTTTTTTGCATAAAATCTGAATGTGTGCCGTTTCTGGGAAAGGAGCACAACGAGGATACTGACGGAGATTCGATCGAGGCTTCGTTCTTTTGTTGCAACTGTCAAACGACTAGCATCAATCTAACTGATGATGAAGCGAGTGCGTAAGGAAATTGAAGAATTTTTGACGGATGCTTTTTTTAACTTGAACAGGCCTACTTCATTTAGTGGTAACAAGACTATACTTGTTCGTGAAGTACGTAAAAAGTTTCCACAGATTACGAACAAAGTTGCAAAGCGCGAAGTTGATAATTGGGTGCGATCAAACAAATGAGCATCATTTATTTCGAAAAACACGACGAAACTTTCCAACTCCAAAAATTAGTGTCACCAGTTGCAAAGTTTCAGTTTCAAATCGATTTGGCAGATTTACTCATACAAGACGGAAAATCGAGGTTATCGTTACATACTTGTTCTTATCGACTGTTT
>NIVC01003154.1:0-116234 GCA_002269645.1 Macrostomum lignano
GTTGGTCCATAGCTGATCACCCATGGCCGAAGTCACTGAATACCGTTGCTACTCTTTACTCTGAGGTGGTGATAGCTATCGATCTCTGATAACCAATCAGTTGTCTGTCACCGTGATCAATGTCTTTTGCGGTAGGGCAATAGCCGCAAGCGATAAGCAACAGTCGTTTTAATAGAAAAAACGCTCACAATATGACAGCAATTTTCATAGAAAGCAACTGAGCCGACTTTCAATCTTTGGGGACAGGGTCCCTGTTCGGGCGCCAATTTG
The DNA here is from genome assembly GCA_002269645.1 of Macrostomum lignano. NCBI lineage: Eukaryota > Metazoa > Platyhelminthes > Macrostomidae > Macrostomum > Macrostomum lignano. The sequence continues at coordinate 271 of NIVC01003154.1, forward strand.
TTGTAACCCGGGTCGGCTTGGGTGCCCAGTCCGAGTACAATATATATTATATGTGATATAACAGGCGTTGTGACGCTCTGTCTGTACTTTTATGAATACGACGAGCAGGCGTGGCGACGCTCTGCGATAATAATTCGATCCCTCTGGTGTTGTGACACTCAGAGTTCACGCTGCGGCTCGAGGTGTGGTGACACTCTCGAGTGCTTCTATTCTCTATACCGTAGGGCGTACGCAATATATTATGGTAAACGGTACCGTACTACAGAAGCTATATGGTCTTCCGGCGTTATGACGCTCTGGCAAGAATTCGGCCTAGCAAGCTTCCCGGAAAGAAAGGACTCAAACAGCAGGCGGCTTACCAGTGGCCAGATGACTGTTCACCGTTTATTATTCGCAGGTCTCAAGCGCAGTTTCCGACTTCTTCTTAATTCTCCAAGACTCTTCTCAATTAGGCTATTGTGTTTCTTTTATCCAAGTAGCTAATGTTGCTGTTTCTTTTATCAGGTCTCTCGCTTGCACTCTCGGAGCACACCAAAACACAAAAAGCACGCAGGTGGTGGGCAGAGCCAGAGTCGCACCATAAATAGCACCCAAACCCTGGGCAGACGGCCCACCGGCTAAGCTCACCAAAACAAACCACGCCGGCCCAGCCAATCAAAACCCCGCCTAAGGGGGGAGGGGCTGCACCCGCGCCAAAGCTGGCCCGGCCGCAGCCAACCAGCCCTAAGCACGGGCAGGGGCACGGCTGGGAGGGGCACGCGCAAAGCCCGGCCGGGCCAGACCCTGCCACGCCCGCCAACCCCCCCAACCAGCCCCAAAGTGCAACGCGCACTGCCAACTGACAAGGGCGCATGCACTACACTGTTAATTTCAAAAGGCCCTCAAAAAAATTGCTCCACCAATTGCAGACTAAAGGTGGCTGTCAGCCTTAAGTTCGCAAAAGGCTGACGTCATGTAGCGTTTAAAAGTTCACGGCAACCTTGCCAGTTGACTCTCTGGCTTCTCTCAAAGCGTGTTTTCTCTTTGAGTTGCTTTCAAATTTCCAAAGTCGTTTTAAAGAGAAGATTCTATCAAGGGTTGGTTTGTGTCAGAATTGGCGCCAATAAGTGGTTTGTGACAGCATTGGCGCCAACAAGTGGTTTGTGTCAGCATTGGCGCCAACAGTTGTTTTTGTGTCAGCATTGGCGCCAACAAGGCGCTATGCTAGAATGGACCAGACGAACCTCAGGAAAGTCAGCCATCAGAAAACTTGAAGAAGGCATTCCAAACAGGAGCTACAGGGAAGCGCAGGTTTGCACGCAACCGTTGCTTCCAATTTCAAAGAGTTTCTTTGACAAGAAATTGCTCCAATTACAAGTGACTGATGCGTTGGTTGCGTGAGTGCGGATTGCTGTTTGCTTGGCCTGGCAGCGCGGCACGTAGCTGTGAGTTGGCTGGAATTCGGACCAACATCAATTTTATTCTTTATTTTCGTCTCAGTGCCTCAGATTTCTCATTTCTCATAATTCATTAGGAGTTTCTGCGCGAAAAATGTTTTTATTGTTTAACGCATTTTAGCCTACTATTCAATAGTAGTATGGAAAATTGAAGATAGTCCATTTAAATGCATTCTTTAAATGGGTAAAAAGTTTCTGCTCTCTGACACACTCAGCTACAGACTTAGGCTGCCGGTTCTGCCGACTCAGAATCAGCTACGAATGAGCTACCGACTTAACTGCAGACTCAGCTACAGACTCAGCTACCGACTCAGCTATAAACTCAGCTAAAGACTGAGCTGCAGACTCAGCTACATAATCAGCTGCAGACTCAGATGCAGACTCAGCTTCCGACTCAGCTATAAACTCAGCTAAAGACTGAGCTACAGACTCAGCTACAGACTCAGCTACATACTCAGCTACAAACTCAGCTACCGACTCAGCTATAAACTCAGCTAAAGACTGAACTGCAGACTCTGCTACAGACTCAGCTGCAGACTCAGCTACAGACTCAGCTACAGACTCAGCTAAAGATTCAGCTACCGACTCAGCTACAAACTCAGCTAAAGACTCAGCGATGGACTGAGCTGCAGACTCAGCTACAGACTTAAATTCAAACTCAGTTACAGACTCAGCTTCCAACATAGCCACATACTTTTTCACCGTCCGCTGGAGTCTCAGCAAACTCAGCTACAGACTCAGCTACAGACTCAGCTGCAGACTCAGCTACAGACTAGTATCCACTGAGAGCTAAGCAGATGACAGTAGTGAATATGATTTAAAAACGAAAGTTATACTTTAAATATTGAATTAACAAAATCAGCCTTATTTAGATAGTGAACTTCTGTGCTTTAATTGAAAAATATATTTAATAAAATATACTCGTAAGTAGCTCTTAGTACACACAGAATTTTTTATAAATATTTGCCGTATAAAGTTATACCTGCCATCCAGATTTATGAATAACTTCATTAGAGCTTCTCAAAAGTTTTACTGAATTCCATAATGATGTTTACAGCAGACACTCCTGAACATATTTGTGCTTCTTCTCGTCCCACGTCTGGAAGCAGCTCTTGCGGCTGGAATTACAGAATGTCTCACGGTGAGATGGGACTGCGGTTCTGTTTGTCTGTCTGTCTGTCTGTCTGTCTTAGTGTCTGTCTGTCTGTTTGTCTGTCTGTCTGTCTGTCTGTCTGTCTTAGTGTCTGTCTGTCTGTTTGTCTGTCTGTCTGTCTGTCTGTCTTAGTGTCTGTCTGTCTGTTTGTCTGTCTGTCTGTCTGTCTGTCTGTCTGTCTTAGTGTCTGTCTGTCTGTTTGTCTGTCTGTCTGTCTGTCTGTCTTAGTGTCTTAGTGTCTGTCTGTCCGTCTGTCTGTCTGTCTGTCTGTCTGTCTGTCTGTCTGTCTGTCTGTCTGTCTGTCTGTCTGTCTGTCTGTCTGTCTGTCTGTCTGTCTTAGTGTCTGTCTGTCTTAGTGTCTGTCTGTCTGTCTGTCTGTCTGTCTGTCTGTCTGTCTGTCTTAGTGTCTGTCTGTCCGTCTGTCTGTCCGTCTGTCTGTCTGTCTGTCTGTCTGTCTGTCTGTCTGTCTGTCTGTCTGTATCTCTGTCTGTCTGTCTGTCTGTTTGTCTGTCTGTCTGTTTGTATCTCTGTCTGTCTGTCTGTCTGTCTGTAAACACAAACGGCAATTTAATCTTACTTGAGCTGCCGGTTGAGCTCCTCATCCAGGTCCTGAGCAGACTCAGCTGCATCTGCTGTACAAAAAGTGTTGAGCAGTTGCTGAGTTACTTAAATCTTAAGTCATTTCAAATGCTCCGGTGATCGGATCGCTGAGTCAGCAAATTTTGACTTTACCCTCATCGCTGTCAAAAAGCTCAGCATCTTCAGCTTCATCTTGGTCCCGCAACGGGGCGGCCCGAGTAGCAGTGGAGGCCGCTAGGGCGAACAACACCAGCGCTAGCCAACACTTCATGGTTAATTTAGAATATCACTTAAAAAGTATACAAAACAGAATGGTATGCTTTCTTCTTGGAAAGTTCGGTTGTCTTGTCTATCGAATTTATATAAGCTTCATACTTGTAAGGTTCGCTCTTTGTCTGTCTGCTTCACGTGGCGACTGGCGCACAGAGAGGCTTTGGGGTTTGAGCTGAGAATGGCTGTCGATTGTGCTCGGCATAGCCTTGCTCACGTTTTTTTTCTGCGACACGTGATTCGAGGGGTTGAGACTTGTCTATTGCGACCTTTGGATGCAGTTGTAAATTTTTTATTATGATTTTTTAACTAGAATAGCAGCACTCAGCATTGCTTGGACACTTTTTAGCCGCTAAATGTTGCAGGTTGCAGCCTCTCTATGACTCAACACAGCTCTGTGTGTGTAAAAGTTCTATTAGGTGGTCAGGCTGCAGGGTTGAGTTAATATTTCTAATTAAACTCACTTCTAGCAATTTGTTTAGTGCTTTCTTTAAGAGAAAAACAGTTTTCAGTCCCTATCTACAGGTGTTCAGTCTCTGTCTACAGGTGTTCAGTCTCTGTCTACAGGTGTTCAGTCCCTATCTACAGGTGTTCAGTCTCTGTCTACAGGTGTTCAGTCTCTGTCTACAGGTGTTCAGTCTCTGTCTACAGGTGTTCAGTCCCTATCTACAGGTGTTCAGTCTCTGTCTACAGGTGTTCAGTCTCTGTCTACAGGTGTTCAGTCCCTGTCTACAGGTGTTCAGTCCCTGTCTACAGTTGTTCAGTCCCTATCTACAGGTGTTCAGTCTCTGTCTACAGGTGTTCAGTCTCTGTCTACAGGTGTTCAGTCCCTATCTACAGGTGTTCAGTCTCTGTCTACAGGTGTTCAGTCTCTGTCTACAGGTGTTCAGTCCCTGTCTACAGGTGTTCAGTCCCTGTCTACAGTTGTTCAGTCTCTGTCTACAGGGGTTCAGTCCCTGTCTACAGGTGTTCAGTCCCTGTCTACAGGTGTTCAGTCCCTGTCTACTGGTGTTCAGTCCCTATCTACAGGTTTTCATTTCCTGTCTACAGGTTTTGAGTCTCTATCTACAGGTGCTAAGTCTCTATCTGCAAGTGCTAAGTCTCTATCTACAGTTGCTAAGTCTATCTACAGGTGCTGAGTCTCCATCTACAGGTGCTGAGTCTCCATCTACAGGTGCTGAGTCTCCATCTACAGGTCCTGAGTCTACATCTACGGGTGCTGAGTCTCTTTCTACATTTTCTCCATTAGCTTCAATTTTCCTTTAAAATTGTTACTTATTCCTATTAGTAGGCTGATAGAAACATTGTTATTTGGCACACAGATTTTTATTGTATTAATCTGCAGATGGAATTACTTGCAGCTTACAGAAAAACCAGATTATATAATCAATAAAGGCCCGGATTTCACTTAGTTCATTCTGCATTAAGCCTAGCAAAAATTATGCTAATACGGTTCAGAATCCGCATTAGTTCGCATACCTGAGTCATCGCGCGGACATGGGCCTTGACCCGTGCCCTGCCCACTTTGTGCGACTTTGTTAAACCCCAGTAATTAATCCGGCAATGTAAAACTTTGCCTTCCATGATTTTTTCGATACAAATATGCTAATTTTTTATTGGACTGTGGGGAAGACCTTTGAAAGAAAAATTTTCTGCTAAAATTACCTGCCTATGTTTGCACGCCATCTGTAAAGGTTCCTAGTGTGGTGAAGGATAAGCCTGTAGACAGGGACTGAACACCTGTAGACAGGGACTGAACACTTGTAGACAGAGACTGAACACTTGTAGACAGTGACTGAACACTTGTAGACAGGGACTGAACACTTGTAGACAGAGACTGAACACTTGTAGACAGAGACTGAACACCTGTAGACAGGGACTGAACACCTGTAGACAGAGACTGAACACCGGGAGACAGAGACTGAACACCTGTAGACAGAGACTGAACGCTGGGAGACAGAGACTGAACACTTGTAGACAGTGACTGAACACCTGTAGACAGGGACTGAACACTTGTAGACAGAGACTGAACACTTGTAGACAGTGACTGGACACTTGTAGACAGAGACTGAACACTTGTAGACAGTGACTGAACACCTGTAGACAGGGACTGAACACTTGTAGACAGAGACTGAACACCTGTAGACAGGGACTGAACACCTGTAGACAGGGACTGAACACCTGTAGACAGGGACTGAACACCTGTAGACAGAGACTGAACACCTGTAGACAGTGACTGAACACCTGTAGACAGGGACTGAACACTTGTAGACAGAGACTGAACACTTGTAGACAGAGACTGAACACCTGTAGACAGGGACTGAACACCTGTAGACAGGGACTGAACACCTGTAGACAGGGACTGAACACCTGTAGACAGGGACTGAACACCTGTAGACAGGGACTGAACACCTGTAGACAGAGACTGAACACCTGTAGACAGAGACTGAACACCTGTAGACGGAGACTGAACACCTGTAGACAGGGACTGAACACCTGTAGACAGAGACTGAACACCTGTAGACAGAGACTGAACACCGGGAGACAGAGACTGAACACCTGTAGACAGAGACTGACCTATAGACAGAGACTGAACACCTGTAGACAGAGACTGAACACCGGGAGACGGAGACTGAACACCTGTAGACAGAGACTGAACACCGGGAGACAGAGACTGAACACCTGTAGACAGAGACTGAACACCTGTAGACAGAGACTGAACACCGGGAGACAGAGACTGAACACCTGTAGACAGAGACTGAACGCTGGGAGACAGAGACTGAACACCTGTGCGAGACAGGGACTGAGCAGCATTAGGTAATGTTGTACACTACCTGTATCCGGGTGTCCAAGTGTAAATACATGGGACTCAATACATGTCAATAAGGTACTGAACACCAGAGATTATACATTAAATTAACGAAAAAATAAGATTTATCAGAGGTTGAACCAAATAACTTTAATGTTTTTTATTTTAGTTTGAGTTTTCTTTAACTAAAAGTTGTCAGATTTTGTTCTCAAGACACCGCTTCAGGGAGACAAACTTGAGCTGAAAGTTGCAGTCAGCCCTCTTCAACTTAAAGTTTGCAACGGTAAAGCTAGAAAATATTTTCACAAAAGTACACTGCGAGTTACAGACGGGAGTTGCCGGCGCAGTTATTGAATAAAAAACTGTCAATATTCGCTAACTGGCCCGCGCAATCGAGGTTAAATAGACGAGATTTCAAACAAAATATACAGAAGCAAGCTCACAGAGCTCTGAGCTCGCGGTGTACTGCTTGGTCCAGCAAAGGTAAAAAAAGCAATATAATGAAGCCAAGATACAAGTGTTACGAACAACAAAAAGAGAGAGAAAAATAAATGTCAATCATATTCAATTTGTTCGCGATTGAGAATAAACGATAACTAAACACTATATGCACGAAGTTGAGATCCGTCTGGATGACCTTAAAGCACACTGCTTATTGTGAGATGGAGAGAGATGACGCTAAACATGCAGTTTATGGATTAGTTAAGTGATGACGCAAGCAACCCCCATATACTGTAGTATTTCCATCATCTTTGAGGCTGATTTGTCAGGCAATTTAATTTTTATAGAAAACGAACGAGCAGGAGGTAGGGGCTCTTTCAGCACAATGCAGGGTGCAACATTTCTCGAGCAGAAGAATAAAAATATAGCAGAGATTCGTTCGGAGCAGAGCTGTCTTCTTTAACCACTTGATTATCAACTTGGCTGAATTTTTTGCTGAATGCATCATTATAGGAGAACCTGTCTCTGAAATACCGGCATTTTCTAAATAGAAGTCAATAAGCTTGTAAAACTACATTGTACCTAACGCACATTTCTGCCCCTGAATGATCTTCGGAAGTTCACAAGGCGAGGACCTAGCCAATTTAGCGTGTAGAAAAACATGCAAAAACATTTAGTTCGCAAAGTGCTTCAAGAACTGAAAATAATCTCCTTCGCCAATGCTTTCCGAAACTCGATTTGTTTAATGAAATTTTCAACACTCCAATCGACAATGGGATTCTATCGAGACGGTGGCGGCATCCTTTGCCACCTCGGTCACCAGGAGTTGCTGGTTAAAAATATAGTTTAATTGCAAGAGTCACCGACAGCCGCAATAATCCACTTCCATGTCGTCGAACGACTTCAGTACGACCTCGTTGTGGCTGCCCTGGTACAGGATCGTCTTGGGCCGCAGCCTGGCGGGCACGCAGGTTGGCGGGCTGGCCTGGCCCGGCCGGCTGCTGTGCAGCGTCATCTGCAGGATGGCGTGGTTCGTTGCGTTGAACACGTCGCTCAGCGGGAACGGGCACTGCCCGGAGCAGGCGCCGGCATCGAAGCCCTGCGGCGCGATGATCCAACTGTCCCAGCCAATCTCGGCGAAGTCGACGTACAGCGGGCGACGCTGGCAGACCGCGGCCAGGTCTGAGGCCACGTGCGGCAGCTGCTGCCCTGAGGTGCCGCTGCTGTACCGGCGCCTCCTCCTGCCGCCGCCGCCGCCGCCGTCCCTGCGACGTCTCCTCTGGGCGGAGTGTCGAACTTCTCGACGCTGCCGACTCCGATGGTAAGTGACCAGCTGCGGCGGCTCAGCAACATCTCGCCGACGTCGAGAGTGAACCGACGTGGCCGGCGTCCAGGTGCCCTCGGCGGCCGGACTCGCGGGTCGGACGGCCAGACGGACGGCGATTCGTCCACGATCGGCTCGGCGGCAGGATTCGAACTCGTGTCTGTCCAGCTGAATGGCGAGTTCGCTGGCTCCGGCTGGAAGCAGGCCGACACCGGCCGGCCGGTCGCAGAGGTGAGCGGACACCCGGTGAGCGAGGAGGCTGCGACCGCGTCTGTGCAGTTCGAGGCCTCTGCGATGGAGGCGGAGGTGTACAGCCGCCGGCTGCTCCGTGGCATCCAGCAGAGAAGACGCGTTGAAGTTAGCAAGATCTGGTCTAGGCGTTCCTGTTGCAAGGACGGATGGAAATTGGGATCACTTTTTTGTCTGCTTTTCGTAGTTCCAGAAAGTTGAAAAGAATTATCCAGTCAACTGACCTGCGGCGTGTGGTTGTGGACGCGAAAATGGATAACTCATGTCCAGCAACTTTTTCTCTGCGTTTATCCCGGAATCAAGATTCCAGCAGTCATCTCCACAGTGTCTCATGCGGAGGTCTGGACCCTGGCCACCCAGGCTGACCCGCCATCCACCTACCCCAGCGACCGCCAGACAGGCACTTCAAATCATAGCATAACGGCACAGTCGGAAATACTTCCAGTTTTGTGTCAGCCATTAAGACCAAATAATAATTCAAGTTGTTATTTTTGTCTCCGAGCTCATTAAGTAGGCTTTTTACTGGTCCCAAGTTTCTTTTGTTAAAATCGAAACACTCGTCCAGATTTTGATCTGAGGCTTGGATCTTTTTTGTGTCGGGAGGCACCTGCTTCACTAATTACACTGAACTTTCCATTTCGGAGTCAGTCCACGTGTGGCAACACTCTGCTTTGAAATTCTGTTCTCATGGTAACGGATGGCAATCTGAGACCTGCGCTTATCGAGAAATCTAAATGTCAAAATAGATTCGTCAATAACTAGGTAAGAAAATTGGAGTAAATCTGACGCTAAGGACTACTTAACAACATCGTTTTGATAAAAATACATGTAGTCTTTGTCTTCTAGAGTCTTTGTATCATAAATGTTTCTAGCCAGGCCGTCATTTGACGGTTGCAAAGCTTACTTATGCCAATTTTCAAGGGCTACAGTTCCCGTACCCAGAGATCGGAATTGTTGGCGAGATGGCAAAATCTTGAGCGGCGAGGCCCACATAAACGAGCTTAATTGACCTCGCAGCTCAACCCGAGCGCTCACCAATAAGTCCGTGGCTCACAACGGAGCTCACAGCGCCGGGAATCTCCGGCACGCCATCCTCCGGCCCCAGCCAGATATCCGGTTGGTCTCGCATCAGCCGGTACATCTGGCGCATATGGTCGCTTGTTGATCGCCATGTCGATGGCGGCGACGCTGGCGACAGTGTCGGGCGGGCGGCAGCCACGGCCAGCAGTTCGGTAGCGGAGGAGTTCGGCAGCTCGGCTGAGGTAGCCAGCAGCAGCAGCGACAGAAGCTGCAGCAGCAGCAGCGGCTGTGGCAGCTGCGGCAGCGATACGCGAGTTCGCTGCATCTGCGGGGTCCGGTTATAAATTCTCGGTAGACAAAGTTTCTCTCTAAGCCACTTGCTTGTTTGTGCGTCTGTCTGTCTGCCTTCCTGTCTGCCTGTCTGTCTGGCTTCTCTTGTACGCCTTTATTAGCGAGTCTGTCTGTCGACTCGAGATAATGCTTTAATTCTCGACCAAAAAAGCACAAGACTACCGCTGGTCTCCAACCAAAACGTAAGGCGGGCTCCGAACTGGCGCCGGGGCTTTAATTTTTTTGGCGACGACGAGATGGCTGGGGCTGCGAGGGGGAGGCCGCCCTTCCTATGGCGTGACGGCCCCAGGTGGGGGCACGCAGAAGGGAGAGAAGGGACCGACTTTTGGCACTTGGCCATTGGCTTGAAGCTTTGCGGGAACGGAGTGGGTGGGGCAAGAGGGGAGAAAGAAGCGAATGCCGATTTCGGCTGCCCACGCTCCTTCGCCTCCCCCTCTCTATCACTCTGAGACATTCTTGCATTACAATGCAATAATGGCCTCCCTGACAGCTCGGAATGGCTCACTTATGGTTCAGGCGAGCGGTCACTTCTGACGGCAAAACTTTCCAACGTTATGTCTCTAATTGTTCTAGACGTGACACGTTTACTCAATATTCGAAGCCTCCAAAAACCTCCTGACTCGCTTCATCACTTTTCGCTTAAGGGTGTATCCGACGATGTCGCGCCCAATTCTGTTTGGCTCGACCCCTCATTGAACAGAGCCCGCCCGCGGCCTCTCTAAGTGGCCAATGCAGGCTACAATGGTTCGCTGGCCTGAAAGTTATATTGCAGCTGAACAAACGCACTGCACTGGTTTACCGACCCCAACGCCTGCAACATCTCTGCAGACGTCTCTGGTCTTTGTTGACTTTTTCTCTGCCATATATCTCTGGAATATATAGATACCACAATGTTGTAACAGCTTGCGTATAGAACTATAACTTCAGGAAACAAATTCTACACTTGATAGCAAGCTTAAGTTTTACAGCTTTACATATGTTGAGGCTAATTTTAACTGCAAGATAACATTGTCTTATTTATGCTAGGTATTTGACGGCTTGTAATTATAAGAGTCATTTATCGGTCTTCGCGAGTTGTCTTCGACAATCTTTTCGATGAAGGTTTTGGGATTCGTTAAGCAATTGGCTGTTGCATTCAAAAAGGTGCATAGGGAGGTACAGCTGAAACATGTAGCCATGGAGAGGGTATCACAGACAGGGCTAATGGCCAATTGTGATGGCAAAATGCCAATCTGCTGTCAGGTGAAGAATTGCAACTGTGTGACAAAACAAACACAAATTATCAGTGAATAAGCCAGCCTGCCAGACTGTCGCTATTCCTCCATTTTCAACAAGTTAAATGCGGTTAGACGAACGACAAAAAGGTAGAGCGTGCGGTTGTCTCCCTGCATGGTAATTCATTTCTTTAGTGCAGTCGTCTCTTTGGGATACTGGCGGGCGTATAGGGATTTTTTATTAACGGTCGGAAGTTTTACTGCGAACAGAATTGTCTCTTAATTGATAATAACGTTGCCAACGAGCAACAAATCGAGAGCCTGTTGTTCAAAGTTGTCTTTCATAAATGGATTTGTGACAGCCCCCCATCGGCCCCCCTACTTGACTTCGCAACTGGCTCGTGTAAATCATGGCAAGCTGTGCTGACACAAAATCCTGAATTTAACGTTTAGAACTTTTAGTCCTCTCTGCACTACTCATTTTAGCAGTAGTATGTTCGAAATTTGGATAACCAAACAGGGCGATAGTGATCACGGTATGATCAAGTCTGGTTGCCAATTACCCGAGCCTGCCAAGCAGTGCGCTTGCACTCCTCGCATTATTCTGGGCTGCTAGCTAGCTCGTACTTATTGAATCAATTGAATGTCGTAGCATTGTCTTGTTATATTTAATTATATGCCTTGTGAGAAGACAAGAAAGACGTTATTCTATATTTTAAACTATCGTAGCTCGTATATTAATAAGATCTTTCGGTTTTCAATGAGTCACATGAGGCCTTTTGGCTTTCTGTTTGCGAGGCAATAACACCGTGCTGGGGGGGCCGTAGCCCAGCGCAGCGGTCTAGCGCAGGCTCTGGTGTGCCAGCGACCCAGGCTCGATTCCAAGTGCAGTCACATTAATTTGGGGCTGAATTGGAATCTCGGCTTGGCTCTGCTCGTGAAATTAACGGCCTTGAGAGCCAACCCCCCCAAGGCGCAGTGAAGTGTACATGCCTAACGATAAAATAAAGTTAGGGCCGCTGTACACTCCTGTGTGAGTGTGTGCCTGCGTACATATCCGCGCACTTGTGTGCCTGCTCAGGGGAGTCGGCGGAATGGGCAGTAATGCCTCTCGTCGGTTGTGTGCCTATGTCGCTTAAAGTGCGCCAGGGCACACAACCCCCCTGCCTCTAATAAAAAAACACCGTGCATTGATTTTTGGACCCTCGCGGGCGTGAATCCAACGTTTTAAGTTAATTTTCCCGAACACTGAATCGAATCCAGTGTTGAATCTAGTGTCCATCAAGAGTATTTGCCATTCACCTCCATCTGGTTGATCGTCTTAAGATAAGAACATTCAGATATAGGAGGTAGACAATATTTGAATATTGAGAATTACTGATGAGAAAATGCGCGAGAGAAAAAGGGGAATCGTTGACTGAGGATCCTAATTATTTTGGGATTTTTGTCAGTATCTGATGACGATTCTTATACTCGTAGTCCGTAGTTCAATAATATTTATTTGCGACAAAAACAACTTTTCAAAATGCGTAACTTACCAAACTGTTGCCTAACGTGAAGAGTAGCATGTGACCAACAAATATTTTTGTAGAGGCAAGGATTAGCCGATCGTCGGTCCTGGTTACCAAGGTGGAGTTTTTATACACACTCTTGGGCACCGCCCACACTGCTGTCCTGATGGATTTCTCTTGACTTGACAGGCAATGAGCGGATGAGGGATTAGCTTGATCAATCTATGAGAAAAGCAAAGCGATCAAGGCTGAGGGGTGCTGGTGGCGTAGAAGCAGTTTAATCTCAGTAGAGCCAAGAGTGACGCTTAGCCGAGCGGTTCTTTCCAAATATGTCGCGCTCCTTTGGTCAAGAGATCCTCGCCCATGCAGAGGAGTGGCCACTTATATGCCCTCGCAGCCGGACAAGAAGTCACGGCGAGAAATAGTAACAGCGCCAAGTGGCGGGCGGTCGACACCTTTGCGGTTGCCGAGGCTGGGCGAGGCGGAGGAGGCCGGGAGGATGCGCAGAAAAAAGCAAAATAATCAACCGATGCTCTACACCAAAGCCAGCGCCTCCGACAGATAGAGGAACAAAAAAATTAGTTTAAAGAAGAAGGCAGGACGCGCCCAATTATCCCGGATGGGGAGGCGGCTCTGGAGAGCGAGAGAGGAAGGGGAAAACCAAGGGGAGCTGAGGAATTTAGGTAGGAACCGCTGGAATAACGGCAGGAGGGGTCGGGAGACGAGCTGCATTGGCTGTGGGGTCCGAGCCGTGGTGGGATGGGGTTTGGAATCGAAGATCAAGGGCATCGATGCATCAACTGGGACGCCACAAGCGGCGCGTCTTGGCGAGGTCCCCATCGCAAATATCCCACTCTCCCATACAGGCGATCGTTTTCAGCCGAGCAGAAAGCGAAAGAGTGAGAGTGAGAGAGAGAAAGAGAGAGAGAGAAAGCAAATGTTAGCACAAGTCGTGTAAGTGGCAAGGGGGCGTGCACTGGAGTGTTTCGCCTTGTTAACACACGTTTTTTCGTATCATCTCTCCCTTCGCTCACTTCATCCTTTTCCTTTCCATAACCGTCTCTTTCAACTTACTTTGGCTTAGGGTGCTGGCAGAATCAGGAAAAACTTTCACCGCGCATTCTATAGGCGATAGTTTTCTCTTCTGTCCAGCACAAAGGAAATGACCGGAGCCCTTGTTGATTGCAGGCGGGAGAGCCCGCGGCGGACCGTGACTGGAATCGGGGGCCGTTTTTCTGCCCAACTGCCCCCCTCTCCTCCTCCTCGCGGCATTTCTTGGGGCAACCCGCCAGACAGACTGACGGCAGGTTTGCGCAGCGCGAGCGAACCGGAGAAGGGAAACGCAGCAGAGAGGCTAAGATGAGAGAAAATTCGAGACTTGTTCGGGGCACGGGACTGGCCTGATGCGTGCGGCCCAGATGCAACCGGCCAGCATGATCCGCGGACTGATAACGGAGCCAATTATTTTTCTGGGCACAACATTGAAGCAGGCGCCTGCAGTAAAAGGCAAACAGTTTGCTTTGCAGTTTACGTCAGCTAATTTTTCACTTTTGGTATAAATCACAGAGTGCTAGTTGAGAGCAGCTCCGTTCGTACAAGCTGTAGGATTGTTAAAATTTGCACGTCCAAAATTTCTACATTCCAAAACAGTTTTCAGTCTCAACAAAGTCAAAATTTGAAGGATAAACTGGCCGGTACTTTTTGACTGCAAACTTTGATCAACTTTGGTTGGATTTTTGTCGTAAAATCCGACACCAGCAGAGCATTGTAAAACACGGGCAGACAGAAAATTAAACCTAACACATCTTTCCAGGAGAGTGTAGGAAGCGACGGGTAGCCGCGCAGAATGTCGGGCAAAGAACTGCCGACAAGTTTTTCCCTGATTTCTTCTTGCATTTTAATTTAGAACACGAGCTATCATATTGTTATGGTCGCACAACCGGTTCAAGTCTGCAAGACCCTTACTTGGCCTTCATTTTCCGCCCGATGGGGGTGCAACACCTTTATTAAATGGTTTCCTCTCATTTTCCTAGTCGAGAACATCCAACTAGCGAAACAATCGAGGCAAATACAGACACTTTGCTGCTCTTTGAAAATGCGGTAACTTTAGCCTAATGGCGATCAGTGATAATCTAAGTCACTGATCTAATCTACCAAAGTACGCGCCCTTTTGCTGCGGCTGCTAGATGCCACTCATGCCAAGAAACAAAACAGAAGCTCGACGAATGATAGGGGCTCCACTTCAGCCACCTCTTGGCATCTACACATGCACATACAAACCTACCAAGAGGGGCGTCCACCGAGAGACAGTGGCATCCAAAAAGAGACAGTGGTGTTCACCAAGAGACAGTGGCGTCAACCAAGAGACAGTGGCGTCCACAGAGATAGTGGCGTCCACCAAGAAACAGTGGTGTCCACGAAGAGACAGTGGCGTCTACGAAGAGACAGTGACGTCAACCAAGAGACAGTGGCGTCAACCAAGAGACAGTGGCGTCAACCAAGAGACAGTTGCGTCCACAAAGAGACAGTGGCGTCAACCAAGAGACAGTGGCGTCCACAAAGAGACAGTGGCGTCCACAAAGAGACAGTGGCGTCAACCAAGAGACAGTTGCGTCCACAAAGAGACAAGTGCGTCAACCAACTGACATTTGCGTCTACCAAGAGACGGGTGACGTCCACCAAGAGACAGTGGCGTCAACCATGAGACAGTAGCGTCCACAAAGAGACAGTGGCGTTCACCAAAAGACCACTGGGGTTCACCAAGAGACAGTGACGTCAACCAAGAGACAGTGGCGTCAACCAAGAGACAGTGACGTCAACCAAGAGACAGTCTTGCGTCCACCAAAGAGACAGTTAATTGGTGCCCACCCAGACATCAAGGCGCTCTTAAAGGAATGCGTCTCCTAAATAATAAATTCTATCGTACAAGACTGGTGCCAATAAAAGTACACGCATCTTTTTCCCTTAAATTGGTATTCAAGCAAGCAGATCTAAATGTTAGTTGATTGAACTATTGTATGAACTAGTACATGCAGTAGTTAGTATTTTTAGCATAAAAACGTACACTTAACACTTGTATATGATGCTGCACAAAAATCTGCATATTTTAATGTTTATATTGCTCACAATATCGACTTTGACATGTATGTATGTGCTATAAAAATGTATGCATGTGATAGCTTGTTTAGTTATAAAAAGTAAATGATTCTTATTCCATGCATTCTTATTTAAATGGATTAGGTTTTGTCTTTTGTTCTGAATGCGACAGAAACTAACATACATAGGAAATTCCACATATTGCCCATCATGCATTATAATTCAGTTTTTCTACTGGTAGTAGCGAGAGAAGCGTATTGCGGAATGGAGAAATACATGTAATACATGACTTATAGTGAGGATCATGTCGAATATGTTGCTCTTTGAATCTGCAATTACGCCGCTAGATTGCGCAAACATGCATAAAATAAATAAAAGCATTGCAACCGGGAATCTAGACGTGATCCTATTTTGTTTACTTCATGCTTAGACAGTGGGGCACAACTCTTGGGAAGTGTGGAAAGACTCGACATTTTCATGTATTTTAGAAAAAATCTAACGGCCGAATTTCCAGTTAAAACACGCGAAATTCTAAAATTAAACAAAAAACAAAAAGTTGCAGAATTTTTTAATGAAAAGAGTTTATATTAGAATATTTTTCAAAATAAAATTAAGCGAGAATTCTTGTTTTATACAGAAAATTACTTTTAAAGTATGGTTGTACTCAAATGTAGCTTGTTTTTAAAAAAAAAGCCTTAGCTAGAGTTGAATTTGCACTTTGCAGGTTCGTGTCGTGTTTTTTACATTTTCCATGACAAGATTGTATTTTTACGAGAGTGACGCTACTTACTCTTGTCCTATCTCCTGACGCAGACGGTGGCGATTAAGTGATAACTTTATCAATCGGTACACACTACTTGACTTCAGTTTTTGTGAAATTTTTTACATCAGAGGAACTCAATTTATATTTTGTGAGTATAAAGCACAATGCCAGCAAGTAATTATCCTAAGCGCATCTGGGACGCAAAAACTCGCGCTAGACCAGGTGGGCTGAATAATAAAGACTACTAAAATGTATATTGATATATATATCCTTTGACCATTATACTATGCGTCCACAGAGCATTGGCATCACAGATGCCACAGTGGCATCTACACTCGTCCACAGGCATATAATTTATAGGCCTATCCTTTTAGTAGGCCACAAAAATTATTTTATAGCTGTCAAAGTTTTAATTTTAATAATAATATTGATAGATAATAACTTTGTACATATACATTCAATTTTGCAATTATATTAGTATCAGGTCCACTTTTTAAATTTAAATAAAATTTTTATCTAGTTTGATGTCTTATTTTTAAATGCCTTATTAGAGTCTATATTGTTATTTAGTAGGCCTAAGTCTTGAGTAGACTTTTCTGCTTTCTAGATTTAGAGTTATGGTCCATATTGCGGAAGGTTTTCTGTGTATGCTGGACACATTTTCATTGAATTTTTAATTGTACGCCAACAAATTTTAAATGTATGCCAACTTTCTTCAATGCCAAATGTATGCCAAAAAATGACAAATATTTAAATTTAAATTTAAATGACAAAAAATGATAACAATTTAATAACATGACAATTGTCGTGACGATTTCGGTAATTAAAATGATTAGTAAATCAGAAAATAGTAGCAGAAAAAATGGTTTTTGAAATAACTTAACACAAGAAAATGCACGAAAAAATTATCTATGTTAATTTGTATGCCAGTGTACACCACACTCCAGATCATGTAGTATACGCCCAAAAATTCAGGCATGCATTGGCCTTGCACGCCAAAGTTAGGCATGCACAGTTGGTGTGCATCACTCTTGAGAAAATAGTATGCGTGCACACCTGGCGTGCACTTTATAGAATCACGCGTAAGAGCTATTGTAAAGTAGAAAAAAGATGAAAAAAGTTCATTTTTAAGCGCAAATTTCAAGCTTTCCAGTTTTTTCCAGCTTGTAAAAGACTATTTACACAATTTTTGCATGTATAAACTTTTCGCTGTAAATAGTATCGCCAAAAAAGCTTTAAAAGCAACAAAATTATCTAGTATTAAGGGTCTATTATGCAATTTAAAAAAAAAGGAAAAAAAGGTCGCCTGATTGCAGCGCATGGGCATTTTGGCGGACGGCGTCCGGCGCGGATCAGCCTGCGCGGCGCAGCATTGGTGGTGGACCAGGGGTAAGTCGCAAAAATGCCACCCCATAGAATACGAGCGTAGTACTAAGTAGATGCCGAGGCATTTAGGCTTGATAAGACAGTCATAGTTACTCCTGCCGTTTACCCATTAATTTTGCTTTAGGGTTTCTTTCACAGGTAAGTCATTTCACAGCGTGGCGCAGGTTGTGTAGGCGTCTGGCGTACTTAAGCCATGCGCTGCAATAGGGAAAGGTCGTTTATTGTCACAACGTAAAAAAGGGTCTTTTATTATCGCAACATTGGCATATTTTTGAGAATGGGCATGCACTAATTTTTTTCAGCGTGCATTTGTAATTATTCAATTTTTGTTTGGGCGTGCACCCAGCATGATCCGGACTATGGAGTGTATGCCACAGAACTCAAGTGTACGCCAGAAAATTCTGGCGTATACCCCTCCTTCTGCTATATGGGTTATGGTTAATGCTTATAGCTTATGAGATATATATAGGCCTATGGCATGTCTAGCCATCAGCATAGGCCCTAGGATTGAAAATAAATTTGTTTTATTATAACAAATGCAATATGCAATAATTTTAAATAAAATCACAAGTTTTTTAACAAATAAAAGCTATACATATAAACCCTTTAGAGTTGTACAAGTTTGACAATAATGTATGAAAATATATGCAAGTCACATATATTATGATTTGCATATATATACCTACATATTCTTGCATATATATAAAGCCATGTGCAAGTACCCACAGAATATGTCTAGGATTTTATACCAAAAATTCTATCCTGGCTTAATATTAAAAAAGTACCTTAAGATGAAATCCAAAAATGTGAAATAAAATGGTAAAAACAATTTGCAAACATTCAATGGAAGGTAATGTATCTAAAAAAAACATTTTGAAAGACAGATAAGTCTTTATAAAATAGTTCTAGACTAGTCAGAAACTATTGTTTTCATGCTTTACATTGCTGAATAAATGAGTAAAAAACCACAAAACAGTATTTTAAAAATCCAAGTTGACCAATTCACAATTTTTGCTTCACTTTTTTTCATTTATAAACAATTTATAGACTTGTAATCTTTTTTCACTACTTAATAAACAGAAAGTATTCTGTATTTTATTTTTTTATTAAAAAAATATTTAAAAATATGAAAAAATAAAGAATTTCTAAGGATTTCCAAGTTTTTCTAAAATCATATTAACTTGCAAAAATTCATACTAATTTAAAGTGCAAATTTGCCAGCAAACATTCTTTTTCTAACAATAAATATACAGCTAATTCATTGTTGCAAAAGAATTTTTAAGTTGTTTTCTTTCATTTAAATATCAACTTGTATCATACATGCGCAACTGCTGGCCGAGCTAGCCGATCTGGCCACCGTAAATTGTGGTGGACCAGGGTAAGTCGCAAAATTGAGTTGACCAAAAACGAAAAAATGCAAGAGGAAAGAGCAATATAGGGAAGTAAAATGGTGAAGCAAAAGAAAAACAAGTTGCAGCAGAAGCAAATTAAGTTGCACAAATGATTAGGTAAGTCGCAAAAGGAGCAACTAAGTTGCAAAAAGGATTCGGTCAAGTCGCAAAAAGGATTAGGGTAAGTTGCAAAAGGATTAGGTAAGTCGCAAAAGGATTAGGTAAGTCGCAAAAGGAGCAACTAAGTCGCAAAAAGGATTAGGTCAAGTCGCAAAAAGATTAGGTAAGTCGCAAAAAGGATTAGGTAAGTCGCAAAAGGATTAGGTAAGTCGCAAAAAGGATTAGGTAAGTTGCAAAAGGATTAGGTAAGTCGCAAAAGGAGCAACTAAGTCGCAAAAAGGATTAGGTCAAGTCGCAAAAAGGATTAGGTAAGTTGCAAAAGGGTTAGGTAAGTTGCAAAAAGGATTAGGTAAGTCACAAAAGGATTAGGTAAGTCGCAAAAGGAGCAACTAAGTCGCAAAAAGGATTAGGTCAAGTCGCAAAAGGATTAGGTAAGTCGCAAAAAGGATTAGGTAAGTCACAAAAGGATTAGGTAAGTCACAAAAAGGATTAGGTAAGTCGCAAAAGGGTTAGGTAAGTTGCAAAAGGAGCAACTAAGTCGCAATAAGAGGGAAGTAAGTCGCAATCAGAGGCAATCAAGGGGTAGTAGGTGCAAGTGTGGCAGGAGAGCAAAAAAACAGAATAGAAGCCTTCAACCACAGACAAGATCTTTGAAATCAGCAGCCTGTGTCAACAGTTTCCCATTGATTTCTTTAACTCCGGAGCAGGGGTCGGCAAAGTCCAGCTCGCGAAGCCCCTCTATCTGGCCCTCGCCCCTCGGGTTCTTTGAAACTTTCTAACTAGCAAGGTTGGTGTCTCTTCAACTCTCATCTCTCTCTTCTTCTCTACCTTGCCTCCCCTCTTCTCTCTCTCCCCCTTTTCCCTCTTCTCTCTCCTTTCATTTTTACTCTCCTCTCTTCTCCCCTCTCCTTTCTCCCCTTTTCTCTCTACCCTTTCTCCTCAATGCCCTCTTCTCTCCTCTTATCTTCAGCAAAAATGTGTGCATATTTTCTTACTTCAAAGTAGAGGGAATAGAAGATTGGAGATAAGCAAACAGAGGAGAGGCAAGCGATGCAATGGGAGAAAAGATAGAAGATGAGAGAAAAGCTGAGGGAGGAGAGAGATGAGAGAGATGAGAGGAAAGAGGAAAGATATGATGATGGATGAGATCAGAAGAGAGGAAAGAGGAAAGAGGAGAGAAGAAAGGAGATAAGAGAGTAGACGAGAGAAGAGAGGATAAGGAGGAGATAAGAGGAGAGTGAAGAGAGGAGAGATAAGAGAGTAGAGAAGAGAGGAGAGATGAGATGAGAGAGTGAAGTGGAGAGAGACGAGAGGAGAGATAAGAATGTAGACAGGAGACAGAAGAGATAAGAGAGGAGGAAAGAGAGGAGAGAGGAGAGGAAAGAGAGAAGGGATGAGGGATGAGAGAGAAAAGAAAAAGAGGATGAGAAGATTGAGGAAAGGAGAGAATTTGCAAAGGCCTCAAATCTTAATTTAACATGCATTTACTCCCATCCTTATTTGCCTTTTTCCTAACTGTTAACAAGTTTTTGTTTGAGCATGACTTCAAATTTAAGAATCTATGCAAAATAGTTCTGGGAATTGGAATTCAGTGGTTTCAAAATCTGTGGGTTTTCACAGCTTGTATCTCTACTGGATTTGTATTCTGCATCTGATGAGCCATCTGAATCAGGGCTCTCATCTTCCATGCCAAATCGTCTAGCAAGTGAAATTATTCTTGAGCTATAGGCCACACTGTATTCACTTCACTTACTTCTAGACATTCATGAATCATGACTTTTGTCATTACATGTCTTTACTCATTGTCATCATTACTAATTGCCTCAGGCCGCCACTACCGTAATGATATACTGATTAGCTGTAATAAAAACCGCGAAATCTGCACTAATTAACTTATTTTATAGCTTTATTGTTTTCAAATCACCAAAAACAAAATTTAAAAAATGTGCCTCCATTTTTTTTTTGGATTTTTGCCTTATATAAAATAAGAAAAAAATGAAATTTTACAAAGATGTTATAAAATATTATTGAATACCACTTAGGAAAATTACTAATATACTAGAAATTTCTAGCACACTAATTGATAGTTTAGCCATTTTGGCATACCAATTTGAATACCATTTAAGTTTAAAATAATTTTTTTGGCTTTTAATCACTAGAAACTCTAATTATATATCAATATTTTTAAAAAGGACATTCTTTGTGAGAAGGTTTTCTTAGTAAACTTATTCTTAAAGTCAATTGATAACAAAAGAGAAATATTGGCATAGGCCCTTCCATTATGAAACATGATTATACTTTTTGTAATATACCATATTGTACCATCAGGACTATGGACTAAATATTTGATATCATTTGATATCATTTTTGTATCTCTATTATTGCATTTAATTTAAAGCAAAGCCAATAAGTATTACATTAATATTATAAAATTTAGTTTTGGGCATTTATTCAACCATTGTATAAAAAAACCTATAAAAAGTTGCTCATAAAATTCAAAGTGCCAAAAGTGTATATTTTGGAGTAAAAAACTTGTGCAAAAATTTTGTGCCCAACTTTTTGCTCCAGAATTGTCATGCAAAGATTCTATCCTAGGTATTAAGTACAATAAATAGTGTTTAAGGTTAAAGATTAAGAGAAACCTATCAAATGTTTTTGACTTGCTTAACTGATTAGAAACATAGACAATTGGAAATATTGTCATTGTCTGAGACAAAAAACTAAACCATTTGATTTTGCTTTAAACCTAAGCCTAAACTTGGAATTATAAGGGTTTAGAATTATTAGGATAAAATTTTGTTTTATTGTTATGAATTTCATATTATTCTATATGTATATATTGTCTATTATTGTCTATTAGGCAAACTTACAAGGGATAATAGTATTAATAGCAAAATATATCCTTATTATAATGATTGTTCTTATAAATGACAGCTAGACAATACATAGTATTCTTAAAAAAAGTCATACCAGTAGATGCTAATACACTTTGGTTATTTGTCAAATAGTTGTAAAATTCTAATAAGTAATTTTAAAAAAAATGAATCTAGATTGATAAACTATATATTTAACAATGACCAATATCTATTCAGTGTATAAATATATAAAAAATTTAATAGTCTTTTTGGTATATAATTTTCTTTATGTTGGTTGCTTTTTTATTAGATTATTAGTCCTAAAGTTCTGGACTAAAATTTTGTACTATTGTCTATATTGTTTTCAGTAATTTATCAATATTGTTTGTCCTTGATTTATGATTTTTTGTTTCACTACCAAAATAAATAGTCATAACTATTAGTACAGCATTTAAAATACTATAAATTTTATACATCAGTGTGAAAAGGTATTTATCTCCAAGAACTGGTTTCCAGTGTTTGGTTTTGATCATGATTTTATATTTTAAACCCTACCCTTACTCACTGCTTGAACAGAGCTCTACAAAGACGGCAATAACTACTGGGAGGCATACAACTATAAAGCATCACTTGATGTCAGCCACACCTCAGTGAAAGACAATGTCGAACGAATCGATTCACGAAAAATCTCGTTGGAACAATTTCGAGAACGATTTGAACGACCATATAAGCCTGTGGTTATCACTCACGATACAGACAATTGGCAGGTAGGAATTCATGCTTATTTGGCTTGTGTTATGCTGATGAGTGAGTCATTGCGTGGTCAATGATCAACCAGTGTGACTAGGAATAGAGTATGATTGACTGCAATGACTGGGGGAGGTAATCAATGACCAACTGAAATGACTGAGGGGAATCAATGACTAACAGAAATGACTGAGGGGAATCAATGACCAACAAAAATGACTGGAAAGTGGAATCAATGACCAACAGAAATGACTGAGGGGAGTCAATGACCAACAGAAATGACTGAGGGGAATCAATGACCAACAAGAATGACTGGAAAGTGGAATCAATGACCAACAGAAATGACTGAGGGGAGTCAATGACCAACAGAAATGACTGAGGGGAATCAATGACCAACTGCAATGACTAGGCGAGAGAAATCAATGGCCGACTGCAATGACTAGGCGAGGGGAATCAATGGCCGACTGCAATGACTAGGCGAGGGGAATCAATGGCCGACTGCAATGACTAGGCGAGGGGAATCAATGACCAACTGCAATGACAGAGAGGGGGAATCAATGACCGACTGCAATGACTGGGCGAGGGGAATCAATGGCCGACTGCAATGACTAGGCGAGGGGAATCAATGGCCGACTGCAATGAATAGGCGAGGGGAATCAATGGCCGACTGCAATGACTAGGCGAGGGGAATCAATGGCCGACTGCAATGACTAGGCGAGGGGAATCAATGACCGACTGCAATGACTAGGCGAGGGGAATCAATGGCCGACTGCAATGACTAGGCGAGGGGAATCAATGACCGACTGCAATGACTAGGCGAGGGGAATCAATGACCGACTGCAATGACTAGGCGAGGGGAATCAATGACCTACTACAATGACAGAGAGGGGGAATCATTGACCAACTGCAATGACTAGGCGAGGGGAATCAATGACCGACTGCAATGACTAGGCGAGGGGAATCAATGACCTACTACAATGACAGAGAGGGGGAATCATTGACCAACTGCAATGACTAGGCGAGGGGAGTCAATGACCGACTGCAATGACTAGGCGAGGGGAATCAATGACCGACTGCAATGACTAGGCGAGGGGAATCAATGACCGACTGCAATGACTAGGCGAGGGGAATCAATGACCTACTACAATGACAGAGAGGGGGAATCATTGACCAACTGCAATGACTAGGCGAGGGGAGTCAATGGCCGACTGCAATGACTAGGCGAGAGGAATCAATGACAGAGAGGGGGAATCAATGGCCGACTGCAATGACTAGAGAGGGGAATCAATGACCAACTACAATGACAGAGAGGGGGAATCAATGACCGACTGCAATGACTGGGCGAGGGGAATCAATGACCAACTGCAATGACAGAGAGGGGGAATCAATGACCGACTGCAATGACTAGGCGAGGGGAATCAATGACCAACTGCAATGACTAGGCGAGGGGAATCAATGACCAACTACAATGACAGAGAGGGGAATCAATGACCAACTGCAATGACTAGGCGAGGGGAATCAATGACCAACTACAATGACAGAGAGGGGGAATCAATGGCCGACTGCAATGACTAGGCGAGGGGAATCAATGACCAACTACAATGACAGAGAGGGGGAATCAATGACCGACTGCAATGACTAGGCGAGGGGAATCAATGACCGACTGCAATGACTGGGAGAGGGGAATCAATGACCAACTACAATGACAGAGAGGGGGAATCAATGACCGACTGCAATGACTGGGAGAGGGGAATCAATGACCAACTGCAATGACTGGGAGAGAGGAATCAATGACCGACTGCAATGACTGGGAGAGAGGAATCAATGACAAACTGCAGTGACAAGGGATAGATGAATAGCTTATCGTGAGAAGTTTATATAATTATAAGAGACTAAAAATAAAACCCCATCACTGTCTCAGGCCTGCCGCAAGTGGACGGTGCCCAGGCTGAACAAAAAGTATCGAAATCAGCGCTTCAAATGCGGCGAAGACGACGACGGCTATTCGGTGCGCATCAAGATGAAGTACTTCACGCAGTACATGCGCGCGAATAGCGACGACAGTCCGCTGTACATCTTTGACGGAAATTTTGGCGAGCATAGGAAGAAGCGCAAGTTGCTGGAGGATTACCGGGTACGGACCTGAGCGTGCTTGAATTGCACCTAAGTTATGCAGCCATCATCATGAGATAATCACTCCAATTAGCCATCATCATGAGATAATCACTCCAATTAGCCATCATCATGAGATAATCACTCCAATTAGCCATCATCATGAGATAATCACTCCAATTAGCCATCATCATGAGATAATCACTCCAATTAGCCATCATCATGAGATAATCACTCCAATTAGCCATCATCATGAGATAATCACTCCAATCATCAGATAATTACTCCAATTAGCCAGCATTATCAGATAATCACTCCAATTAGCCAGCATTATCAGATAATCACTCCAATTAGCGAGCATTATCAGATAATCACCCCAATTAGCCATCATCATAAGATAATCACTCCAATCATCAGATAATCACTCCAATCATCAGATAATCACTCCAATTAGCCAGCATTATCAGATAACCACTCCAATTAGCCAGCATTATCAGATAATCACTCCAATTAGCCAGCATTATCAGATAAACACCTCAATTAGCCAGCATTATCAGATAATCACCCCAATTAGCCAGCATTATCAGATAATCACCCCAATTAGCCAGCATTATCAGATAATCACCCCAATTAGCCAGAATCATCAGATAATCACTTCAACTAGCCATCATCATCAGATAATCACTGCAATTAGCCATCATCATCAGATAATCACCCCAATTAGCCATCATCATCAGATAATCACCCCAATTAGCCATCATCATCAGATAATCACTCCAGTTAGCCATCATCATCAGATAATCACTCCAGTTAGCCATCATCATCAGATAATCACTCCAGTTAGCCATCATCATCAGATAATCACTCCAGTTAGCCACCATCATGAGATAATCACTCCAGTTAGCCACCATCATGAGATAATCACTCCAGTTAGCCACCATCATCAGATAATCACTCCAGTTAGCCATCATCATCAGATAATCACTCCAGTTAGCCATCATCATCAGATAATCACCCCAATTAGCCATCATCATCAGATAATCACTCCAGTTAGCCACCATCATGAGATAATCACTCCAGTTAGCCACCATCATGAGATAATCACTCCAGTTAGCCACCATCATGAGATAATCACTCCAATTAGCCATCATCATGAGATAATCACTCCAGTTAGCCACCATCATGAGATAATCACTCCAGTTAGCCACCATCATGAGATAATCACTCCAATTAGCCATCATCATGAGATAATCACTCCAGTTAGCCACCATCATGAGATAATCACTCCAGTTAGCCACCATCATGAGATAATCACTCCAATTAGCCATCATCATGAGATAATCACTCCAGTTAGCCACCATCATCAGATAATCACTCTAATTAGCCATCATCAGATAATCACTCCAGTTAGCCACCATCATGAGATAATCACTGCAATCAGCCATCAGTAGACAATGACTCACCCCAACACCGCCGCAGGTGAGCCACCTGTTCCCCGAGGACCTGTTCAGCCTGGCAGGCGAGCGGCGCCGGCCGCCATACCGCTGGTTCGTGATGGGCCCGGCCCGCAGCGGCACAGGCATTCACATCGATCCGCTGGGCACGAGTGCGTGGAACGCGCTGGTCCGCGGGCACAAGCGCTGGTGCCTGTTCCCAATTGATGCGCCCAAGGATTTGGTCAAGCCAGCCGGCATCGAAGCCTCCAAACAGAAGGGCGAAGCAGCCGCCTGGTTCAGCTGCGTCTATCCTCGGACTCAACAGGCCGACTGGCCGGAGCGTTGGCGCCCACTGGAGATTCTTCAAAGACCCGGGGAGACAGTGTTCGTGCCCGGCGGCTGGTGGCATGTTGTGCTCAATCTTGACGACACGGTGGCCGTGACTCAGAACTTCTGCTCAAGCGTCAACTTTCCAACCGTCTGGCACAAGACTAAACGTGGCCGGCCTAAAATGGCCAGAAAAGTGCTGGCCGAGTTGAAGCGGACGAGGCCTGACCTGGCCGCTGTCGCTGAGTCTATCGATACGAGTCGGCCTAGTGGATTTCACAGTTCATCCAGCAGCTCGTCTAGCAGCTCTTCTAGTAGCAGCAGCAGCAGCAGCGGCTCCGGAGACGATTCCGCGAGCTCAGACTCCGAGTCTGGCGATAGCGGAGTTGAGAGGACTAAAAAGCGGCGGCGTGAGTCTGAGCAGCAGGCATCCGCTACTAATGGAGTTCACTGACTGTTGAGCAGAATGATTGATTAATGAATGAAAGTAGAAGAGTACAGTGCGTGGTTTTTTTATTTATATACTCGTATTTTTTCCTCCGTAACAACTGACTCCTGACCTGACGGGACGGGACGGGAGAGAGTTAAGCGCCGATTAACTTTAATGAATTTAGAGCCGTACGCAGGCTTATATAAATCCGCCCCCCCCCCGTAGTAATTTAGGATTCTTCAAAATTCAGTTAAAGAAGAGCCCCAATAACCCTCTCCAATCCGCCCCAATAAGCCTCTCAAATCCGCCCTCTAGAACCATCTCAAATCCGCCCTCTAGAACCATCTCAAATCCGCCCTCTAGAACCATCTCAAATCCGCCCTCTAGAACCATCTCAAATCCGCCCTCTAGAACCATCTCAAATCCGCCCTCTACAACCCTCTCTAATGCGCCCTCTACAACCCTCTCTAATGCGCCCTCTAAAACCCTCTCTAATGCGCCCTCTAAAACCCTCTCTAATGCGCCCTCTAAAACCCTCTCTAATGCGCCCTCTAAAACCCTCTCTAATGCGCCCTCTAAAACCCTCTCTAATGCGCCCTCTAAAACCCTCTCTAATGCGCCCTCTAAAACCCTCTCTAATGCGCCCTCTAAAACCCTCTCAAATGCGCCCTCTAAAACCCTCTCTAATGCGCCCTCTAAAACCCTCTCTAATGCGCCCTCTAAAACCCTCTCTAATGCGCCCTCTAAAACCCTCTCAAATCCGCCCTCTAAAACCCTCTCTAATGCGCCCTCTAAAACCCTCTCTAATGCGCCCTCTAGAACCCTCTCAAATCCGCCCTCTAGAACCATCTCAAATCCGCCCTCTAGAACCCTCTCAAATTCGCCCTCTAGAACCCTCTCAAATCCGCCCTCTAAAACCATCTCAAATCCGCCCTCTAGAACCATCTCAAATCCGCCCTCTAGAACCATCTCAAATCCGCCCTCTAGAACCATCTCAAATCCGCCCTCTAGAACCATCTCAAATCCGCCCTCTAGAACCCTCTCAAATCCGCCCGAAAAACCATCTCAAATCCGCCCTCTAGAACCATCTCAAATCCGCCCTCTAGAACCATCTCAAATCCACCCTCTAGAACCATCTCAAATCCGCCCTCTAGAACCATCTCAAATCCGCCCTCTAGAACCATCTCAAATCCGCCCTCTAGAACCATCTCAAATCCGCCCTCTAGAACCATCTCAAATCCGCCCTCTAGAACCATCTCAAATCCGCCCTCTAGAACCATCTCAAATCCGCCCTCTAGAACCATCTCAAATCCGCCCTCTAGAACCATCTCAAATCCGCCCTCTAGAACCCTCTCAAATCCGCCCTCTAGAACCATCTCAAATCCGCCCTCTAGAACCATCTCAAACCCGCCCTCTAGAACCATCTCAAATCCGCCCTCAAGAACCATCTCAAATCCGCCCTCTAGAACCATCTCAAATCCGCCCTCTAGAACCATCTCAAATCCGCCCTCTAGAACCATCCCAAATCCGCCCTCTAGAACCCTCTCAAATCCGCCCGAAAGACCATCTCAAATCCGCCCTCTAGAACCATCTCAAATCCGCCCTCTAGAACCATCTCAAACCCGCCCTCTAGAACCATCTCAAATCCGCCCTCTAGAACCATCTCAAATCCGCCCTCTAGAACCATCTTAAATCCGCCCTCTAGAACCATCTCAAATCCGCCCTCTAGAACCATCTCAAATCCGCCCTCTAGAACCCTCTCAAATCCGCCCGAAAGACCATCTCAAATCCGCCCTCTAGAACCATCTCAAATCCGCCCTCTAGAACCATCTCAAATCCGCCCTCTAGAACCCTCTCAAATCCGCCCTCTAGAACCATCTCAAATCCGCCCTCTAGAACCATCTCAAATCCGCCCTCTAGAACCATCTCAAATCCGCCCTCTAGAACCATCTCAAATCCGCCCTCTAGAACCATCTCAAATCCGCCCTCTAGAACCATCTCAAATCCGCCCTCTAGAACCCTCTCAAATCCGCCCGAAAGACCATCTCAAATCCGCCCTCTAAAACCCTCTCTAATGCGCCCTCTAAAACCCTCTCAAATCCGCCCTCTAAAACCCTCTCTAATGCGCCCTCTAAAACCCTCTCAAATCCGCCCTCTAAAACCCTCTCAAATCCGCCCTCTAAAACCCTCTCAAATCCGCCCTCTAAAACCCTCTCAAATCCGCCCTCTAAAACCCTCTCTAATGCGCCCTCTAAAACCCTCTCAAATCCGCCCTCTAAAACCCTCTCAAATCCGCCCTCTAAAACCCTCTCAAATCCGCCCTCTAAAACCCTCTCTAATGCGCCCTCTAAAACCCTCTCAAATCCGCCCTCTAAAACCCTCTCAAATCCGCCCTCTAAAACCCTCTCTAATGCGCCCTCTAAAACCCTCTCAAATCCGCCCTCTAAAACCCTCTCAAATCCGCCCTCTAGAACCCTCTCAAATCCGCCCTCTAGAACCATCTCAAATCCGCCCTCAAGAACCCTCTGAAATCCGCCCCAATAAATTTTGCCATCTGAATGACCAGAAGCGCTTTTATAAATTTCGATCCCTTTTCATTGTAACTAAACTTTTAGTTTGTTATTATTGATCAACAGTGAATTGTGTTGTGAATGATTGCGGAAAATTACTTCAAAATATTCTTACCTAAACTTCACAGCAAGCAACTATTGTGTGTTCGCTAAATTATTTATAATTAAACTTCTAAGTGTATTACATGCGAAGTTAAAAGTACTTTATTTACTACTGTTTATCCGTTTGTACAAACAAATTCGCACAGCAAATAAAGTTGGAAAACAATAAAAATGATAAATTTAACCAAATGCCCGATATCTTTCCGTGTCTAAACAGAATTTCCCGAGAAAAAATCGCGTATACTACTAACAATACTGGTACTCGCGTATTGCATCAACGGCGGCTGTTAAAGCAGATAGTTTAATTATTATAATTTGTTTGCTCGATCTACTTCGTACCTGCGACTTAATGTTGTTGCTCTGATAAATTTTATCATGTCTTTTTCTAACTGCGCTACTGTTGAAAATATAATTTGTATGGATTTAAATGGTGCGAAAAAGTTTAACAAACTGTTGCGAACTGTTTTTATGTGTCCAAATATATCTATTTTTATGCTAAAAAATATGACTTGGCTGCTTTTTATTGCGCTTGAGCCGCTGCTCGACCCTCAGTGCTTCTCAGAAAGAAGTTCCGATGTCTGTGTCTTAGTGCCTGTCTTAGCGTGTCTGTCTGTGTCTGTCTGTGTGTCTGTCTGTGTGTTTGTCTTTGTGTCTGTGTGTCTGTCTGTCTGTCTGTCTGTCTGTCTGTCTGTGTCTGTCTGTGCGTATGTCTGTCTGTCTGTCTGTGTCTGTCTGTCTGTCTGTCTGTCTGTGCGTATGTCTGTCTTAGTGTCTGTCTGTCTGTCTGTCTGTCTGTCTGTCTGTGCGTATGTCTGTCTTAGTGTCTGTCTGTCTGTCTGTCTGTCTGTCTGTCTGTGCGTATGTCTGTCTTAGCGTGTCTGTCTGTCTGTCTGTCTGTCTATCTGTCTGCCTGTCCTAGCGTGTCTGTCTGTCTGTGTCTGTCTGTCTGTGTCTGTCTGTCTGTATGTCTGTTTGTCTGTCTGTCTGTCTGTCTGTCTGTCTGTCTGTCTGTCTGTCTGTCTGTGTCTTAGTGCCTGTCTGCCTGTCTTAGCGTGTCTGTCTGTCTGTCTGTCTGTCTGTCTGTCTGTCTGTCTGTCTGTCTTAGCGTGTCTGTCTTTCTTTCTGTCTGTCTGTCTGTCTCTGTCTGTCTGTCTCCCCTTCCATTAGTCTCAGTGGCCAAATACCAAAATCGTGTACAGAAAAAACTAAAATAGAGCTGCAATCAGTTTGCCTAACAGGTTTCCCTTACACACACCGGCTCCCCTCAACCGGTTCCACCTTGCAGAATCCGCTGCCGTCTCAGTCCACCGACCCGGTGGGTCACATCGTGCACTTCGTGACCTCCTGGGAGGCGGCGAAGATGTGGCCATTCAGCTGCTTCGGCAATCCGCACTGGCCCAGCCTCCCAGAGCTGGCCGACATCAGCCCAGAGGAGCTCCGACTGGACGCTTATCAGAGTCGAACCGGCCCAGCTGCGTGGAGCGCCGAGCACCTGGCCAAGATGGCCAGCCTTGCCCAGGAGTACTCGGCTAAACGGCAGGCCATCAAGCAGCCGAATGCGGCTGTGTTAGAAGCGCTGGTCAGTTTATTTCCCATTGAAATCCGTTTATTGTTGTTAAACGGGGGTGGGAGCAGTTGCTACTAGCGGATCAGTCTGGGAGGGGCTCTGCCGCTGATGGCCCGAGATACCCACTAGATTAGTTAGACCCTAACGTCTTGGCTAGGGCTGGGTGTGAACTACTACTAACCCAAGCCTATGGACTAAGGCGCCGC
Organism: Macrostomum lignano; assembly: GCA_002269645.1. Classification (NCBI taxonomy): domain Eukaryota; kingdom Metazoa; phylum Platyhelminthes; family Macrostomidae; genus Macrostomum; species Macrostomum lignano. Next base: position 31,736 of record NIVC01003154.1, read on the forward strand.
CAACCCAAAAGTGAAATCAGGGACGGTGCTAGGACCGAGTCCATCCAGGCCACCACCCAGCAGACAAGTCTTTCGTAGTGCGCGCGAAAAAAGAGTTTGAAAAGCTTAGTTTGCTACTTAGAGCGGTCCGAGAGCGGGGAAACCCCAGAAGTCTACGGAAAAGCAATGGTTAGGAACTTAGGGATTTGGCTGGAAGGCTTGTTTCCAAGGGCGAGTCTCCTATCAAGAGGTAACTTTGCAAACCCTCCCTATTGGGCTGCAAGCCACAAGGGTGTCACCTATCCAGCTTTACGAGGAGAAGTCAAAAAGTAATGATAATTTTGTTTTCACGAGTGTCAAACTTAAAATTAGAATCTACTTTTCTACATAGTCCCCCTCCAGGGTCAGACACTTCTCCATGCGGTGTCGCCATCTCTCCAGGCCGTTCGCGGAGAACTCAGGAGGCTGTGCAGCAAGCCACTGTACAGTAGCCTTTTTGGCAGCCTCTTGGTCCTCATGTTGGACTCCTTTGATTGCTTCCTTCAGCTTGGGAACCAAAAAAGTCTTAAAGAGCCAAATCAGAGCTATATGGAGGATGCTAGAGGATTTCCCAGCGGAAATCTCGAAGGGGTTCACGGCAAAGCCGAGAAGTGTGGGCTGGTGCATTGTCGTGGTGAAAGAGAATCACACGGTGCAGCTTGCCAGGTCGCTTTTTGGCCAGTTCGGAGTGGAGCTTTTGCAGAAGCGACACATATTAGGTGTCATTGATGGTCTTCTGGCCTTCCAAGAAGTCCACCATCACCACTCCCCCAACATCCCAGAAGATGGTCGCCAAGACCTTCGCTGCAGACCCTTCCGCACGGAACTTCTTGGGGCCCGCTGAACCTCGTGGCAGCCACTCCTTGGATTGGACTTTGGACTCGGGATTATACTGAAATATTCATGTTTCATCCCCAGTCACTAAGCGTTGGTAAAAGTTTTCTGAATCAGCGTCCAAGCAGTTCAGCAGGTTGATGGCGCACTCAGAGCGCTGAACCCGGTGTTCAGGCCGCAACAGCCGCGGGACCCAGCGGGCACTCAGCTTGCTCAGATCAAGACAGTCAATCACAATGGAATAAGCACCGCCATGAGAGATGGCCACTTGGTCAGCAATATTGTCTTTGGTCATGCACCGATCCTGCTTAAGTACCTGCTGCACAACTGCCACATTTTCCTCTGTGCGCAATGTTGTGGGCCTTCCCGACCACTGGGCGTCTTCCATGGACTCTCGGCCTTCCTTAAAAGCCTAAATCCAGCAGTAAATGGTTGGATCTGGTGGAGCAGTGTCCATATGGGCCTTCTTCAAAGCGTCAATGATTTCGGCTGTCTTCCAACCAAGTTTTACAAGAAACTTCACCTTAGTGCGAGCTTCGATTTTTGAATTTTCCGTTGCTGAAAGGGTATACTGTGATTAGAGCGTCATCATGCAGAAATCAGTCACTCTAGAAGAACCAAAACTCTATCAAATTAAGAACAAAAGATGTTTTTTTCAAACGAAAACAGTTGCATTTCAATACCTCTTATATTTTAAGCGTTACAACAAAACTATCTTTACTTTTTGACTTCCCCTCGTAGATTGGACGCCGGGCCAAGGGGTCGGGAAAGGGGCACAAGGCGCAAGAGGACCCGGACTCAACCGGTATCCCCGATTCGGGACGAACTCATTCCCCAGGACTCCAGTCCACTGTCAGGATGAGAGCCAAGACACAAGGGCAGGGAGACAGCCAGAGGAGCCAGCAGATGGACCAAGGTCAGAGCAAGATGGACAAGATAAAATCCGTTTATTACTACATTGATATGAGCGCGTATTATGTTTATATTGTCATAGGACTCACAGATACTAGAATATAACTAGATGGGCCACTCAGGCATATATGCTTAGCAAAACAGCTTTCTACTTTCAGTTCAGTAGCAAAAAAGAATATATAAGCTTAAAAGAAAATTTTATAAATGAGCCTTGTCTTTAAAAATACATTAAAATGCCTTAGTTTAACTTACTACTGAACTGAAAGTAGCTTGCACGCAAATGTGCTGAGTGGCCCATCTAGTTATTCTAGTATCTGTGGTAAAGACATGTTGCTTAAAACATATTATAGCATTAAAATTCGCTGCTTACCTACTGGAATCTTCACTGAACAAGTAGACTATGTAGGACATTATTGAACATTTTGTGGTGATTTTTACAGAATACTTTAAGAGCCTCTGTAATTTTGCAACCTCAAAGATAGTCAGTCTCACAGCAGGTGTTGCCCAAACCAGCAGAAAATGACACAACAGCAAACCTCCATTTTCTGCTTGCAGAAGCAGTACGTTGCTCAGAATCAGCACCTCCGACCAAGCGCGCAGCAGAAAGCGCCCGCCGCCACAACTGGCGGCGGACTTGTCGCTCCACGTCGATCTGGCGGTTTGTTTGGCGAGGCGCCTACTGCGTTTGCTTCCAGCGCTGGTGGCGCCGCTGGTGGTCTGTTTAGCGGCGCCCAGACTTCGGCGTCTTCAACCGCAGGTGGCCTATTTTCTGGCGCCCAGACTTCTGCACCAAGTTCCGGTGGTCTGTTTAGTAGCGCCCAGACTTCGGTGTCTTCAACTCCAGGTGGCCTGTTTTCTGGCGCCCAGACTCAGGCGCCACGTTCTGGTGGTCTGTTTAGCGGCACCCAGACTTCGGTGTCTTCAACCGCAGGTGGCTTGTTTAGTAGCGCCCAGACTCAGGCACCACATTCGGGGGGTCTGTTTAGTGGCGCCCAGACCCAGGCGCCAAGTTCCGGTGGTCTGTTTAGTAGCGCCCAGACTTCATCGCCAAGTTCCGGTGGTCTGTTTAGCGGCGCCCAGACTTCAGCGCCAAGTTCCGGTGGTCTGTTTAGCGGCGCCCAGACTTCAGCGCCAAGTTCCGGTGGTCTGTTTAGCGGCGCCCAGACTTCGGTGTCTTCAACCGCTGGCGGCTTGTTTAGTAGCGCCCAGATCCAGGCGCCAAGTTCCGGTGGTCTATTTAGTAGCGCCCAGACTCCGGCGCCAAACTCCATCGGCACGTTTACTCAGCCGCCAAGCTTAGGGGGCGTCGCGCAGACGCAAGCGTCGGCATCAACAACTGCAACAACAACACTGGCAGCCACGACCGCCGCCTCAGCTTCCGCTTTCTCCTTCAGCAAGGCCGCCGGAGGCTCCGTGTCGAGTCCGACTTCGTCGACAACCGCCGGCAGCTTTGCCGAATCGGCGCTAAAATTGGACTACAGCCCGTTGGAGAGCCTGTCGGAAGCTGAGAAGGCGGCCTATCAAGCTGAGGAATTTGACCCGGCTTGTGTGCCGCTGAAAGCGCCGGCTATTGAGTTCTGTCGATAGAGGCCGTCCCTCGCAGTTAATTCTGCGTCTTTCAATAGTCTTAGTAGCTCGTAAAAGTCTAGGATGCAATCGTCTCTTTGCGAACGTTGTTTTTGTAAACATACTCGTATTTTTTGTTTAAACCGGATGAATTTTCCTGGCTAAAGTACATGCAAATTATAGTAAATACACACGCTTATGTTCGGCTCGTGATGACTGCCTCTTTCCTGTTTCCTACACATGCCATCTTTTTTCTTGGCTCGGTTTTTTGCAATTTTAATGAACTGCTAATGAAGTCACGGGCTACGATCCATTAGTTTTATTATTTCTTTAGCTTATGGCAGATAGGCAGACAGACAGTCGAACAAACAGTTAGACACTCAGACTGGCAGACACTAAGACAGACAGACAGTCGAACAAACAGTTAGACACTCAGACTGGCAGACACTAAGACAGACAGACAGTCGAACAAACAGTTAGACACTCAGACTGGCAGACACTAAGACAGACAGACAGTCGAACAAACAGTTAGACACTCAGACTGGCAGACACTAAGACAGACAGACAGTCGAACAAACAGTTAGACACTCAGACTGGCAGACACTAAGACAGACAGACAGTCGAACAAACAGTTAGACACTCAGACTGGCAGACACTAAGACAGACAGACAGTCGAACAAACAGTTAGACACTCAGACTGGCAGACACTAAGACAGACAGACAGACAGACAGGCAGGCAGACACACAGACAGACAGACGCTAAGATAGACAGACAAACAGACAGACAGACAGACAGACAGACGGACGCAGACAGACAGACAGACAGACATACAGGCAAAAACAGAAATCAATGTTTGCGAGAATAACACAGTAACTTCTATCAGGATTCTTATATTCCTCCAACGGAAGATCCTCCTGCAAGGCAAAGGATAGTCTCAGCCTCATAATAATAGGCCTCGAGTTTGTAGCGAGTTTCTTGTTTCATAGCTGTAGCTGTAGATGTGTACGCAGGTGTCAATTGATACCTGTGTCTGTTTGCAAAGTATATTCCATACATATTTCACTAAAATCCTGCTTCGACTAAAGCTCTTTGTTTTGCTAGTTGGATTTTCTAGTAGACCTCGGCGCATATACAATACTGGGGGGAATAACATTGAACACGGCTCTCTGTACTTTTATATAGGTGTTTGAGTCTCTACCAGGTAACGTCACTTTTCTTGGCCCAGTTTTTGCCAGTGTTTCCAGTGTATCTCCATCTCTCCATCTGCTCGTGTTCGCAGAATTGTCCCCAGCTACTGGGGACAAAGCAGCTGTTAATATAGCTGAGCCGTTCAAATCCCCTGTAGTGGGAAATTTCTTGCGTGTTTCTCCCACCAGCTCAGATCTGCAGGGCTCCGCCAATGAGAATCAACTTACCCTTTTCCTTGCGTGCACATCTCGTCTCTCGCCTTGCAGTTTCCAGCCTCGCCAACAACCCCCTCCTGAACCGTTGGCATAAGAGCTGCAGGATGCTAGGCTAGGCGCACCTGACAGAAGATAGTCTCACTGCAACCTGATATTATTGACATTGTCTCTTCCGGACCTCTTTAGCAGGCAGTTTGCTTTTTAAAATCCAGGGCGAGAACAGGAATTGGTAGTCAGAATCGGCGCCTTTGCTAAAACTACCAAAGCTATACCGGCATATTGTATTGTAAGTTGCACTGACCGGGTATTTGTTTTTTATAGGACGTAAATGTTGAAACGTTGTTAGGGCTAGGGTTAATAATAGAACTTCTATGAAAAGCAATCTTACCGACAATAGGTTCCTGTCAGGAAGTTTATTATAGCGGAAGCTTCCCTATTGGAATGTTTCCTAGTCGGGGGTGCATAAAGATGCCTGTAGACTGAGTATCTTTATAGTAATGTCCTGAAATTAGTGAAATGAACTTACACATTGCACGGATATTAAGTCCATAAATGACTATATAGTAAATGCGCGTGCCAGGTGTTAATTGGGATATTATTTCTGGATATTATGAATTTCAAATCCGCTCTTATTGTCATGCGTATCTAACCAAGCTTTGAATCAGTTTCTGTCGGCTTTTGAAATCTATTAAAAATTTCTTTGTCGAAAGAGAATCAGGAAATCTTTGGTTGGCCGGCTCTGATTCTGCAAATTAATTCCTATTATGTTTGATCTACGGCGTATGACAGGACCGACTGAATTCCCGCTTGGGATAAATGATGAGAATCGTGTTCTATCTGTCGTGTCTCTTTGAAGGTATAGCAGCGATCTTATGCCTTTTATGATTTTATGCGTGACATTTTCTGTACACCTCTGTAATCAAAAGCAGCATCAAGGATGTGGACCTCAGCGGCCACAGCGTCGAGCTGCCCAGCCGAGGACCCGGCCGCTCGACAGAAGCCCACGCTGAGCGATTGTTTGAAAGGCGTTGCGCCGGCCTGCATCACCTACCGCGTCGCTTTGCTCTCTGTCGCCGGCGTTGTAGCCATTGTCAGCGGTGTCGACTTGGTTCAACGCGAAGCCCGAGCAGCGGCCCGGCCCGAAGAGTTCGGCTACCTTCGCCGCAATTCGATCTACTGGTCGGAGGTGGCCGCCTTCTGCTGCGCCATCTTCCTGGCCAGCGTGGTGGGTTGTGTCGTTTGCGTTGGCAGGATTCGTCAGCGCCAGAGAAGGTCGCTTTGCGGCGGCGGTGCCAACGGCGGCCTGCAGCTGACCGGGCTGGGCTCCGTGTCGACGCGTCAAGCGTCATCGCCGACAGCGTCCAAACCCGCGGCTCCGTCGTCTCTGTCGGTGCTGATTTCACTGGCGACCAGTCGGTCAATGGCTGCTGATAGTATTCGCGATGAATGAGCTCTGTTTTGCAATACATTGAAGGGCGCGATGTGGTTAAAAGAAATGGACTTAATTATTAACAGTTTCTTCTTTACTTTGGACCAATGTAGCTTTGGACTAATGTAGCTTTGGACCAATGTAACTTTGGACCAACGTAGCTTTGGATCAATGTACCTTTGGACCAACGTAGCTTTGGACCAATGTAGCTCTGGACCAATGTAGCTTTGGACCAACGTAGCTTTGGACCAATGTACCTTTGGATCAATGTACCTTTGGACCAACGTAGCTTTGGACCAACGTAGCTTTGGACCAATGTAGCTCTGGACCAATGTAGCTTTGGACCAATGTAACTTTGGACCAACGTAGCTTTGGACCAATGTACCTTTGGATCAATGTACCTTTGGACCAACGTAGCTTTGGACCAACGTAGCTTTGGACCAATGTAGCTCTGGACCAATGTAGCTTTGGACCAATGTAACTTTGGACCAACGTAGCTTTGGACCAATGTACCTTTGGATCAATGTACCTTTGGACCAACGTAGCTTTGGACCAACGTAGCTTTGGACCAATGTAGCTCTGGACCAATGTAGCTTTGGACCAATGTAGCTTTGGACCTAAGTAGATTTGGACCAATGTAGCTTTGGACCAATGCAGCTTTGGACTAATGTAGCTTTGGACCAATGTAACTTTGGACCAACGTAGCTTTGGACCAATGTACCTTTGGATCAATGTACCTTTGGATCAATGTACCTTTGGACCAATGTACCTTTGGATCAATGTACCTTTGGACCAACGTAGCTTTGGACCAATGTACCTTTGGATCAATGTACCTTTGGACCAACGTAGCTCTGGACCAATGTAGCTTTGGACCAATGTAGGAGACTTGGTAACCAGACGGTGTCCAACTGGAAACCCACCAACCAGAAAGTAGCCATAATGTAATTTTGTTGTTTTTGTTGTAAAAAGTGATTGTTTTTTTAAAACTTCGATATCATTTTCACGATCAGTAGACCTTTAACGCGTTTTGTGTCCAGTGAAAGCAAGTATTTCGCTAGCGAACACCTTAAAACCAATCAGTTTTGTAAATATTAATTAAAGCGTCCTCTCCCGAGCCACTGTTCTTTTAAATAGTTGGCGATAATTCTACTTATTTTTTTGTTACAATCTTTACGTGATTGCTTTAACCAATTTTTTTTTAATCTATGCAGTCGGTTTAACTAGCTAGCTTTATTTATTGTTAGGCATGTACACTTCACTGTGCCTTGGGGGTTGGCCATCAAAAGCCGTTAATTGCACAAGCAGAGCCAAGCCAAAATTCCAATTTAGCCCCAAATTAATGCGACTGCAGCACTTGGAATCGAGCCTGGGTCGCTGGTGGATCAGAGCGCCGCAATAGACCGGATGCAGATCTAAATTTTCTATAGTTGACTATAGTCATTCTTCAGTTATTGAACGCACTAAAACCAAGGAAAACCAAGGTTGTCCTTGCTAAAACTCTATTTTCGACGCAAGTTGGCTGTCTTTTACCATAGACACAAGCCGACAGACTGCTGAGGCGGTCTTCATCTGAACGCTATAAAATTCCTTCATTTTGCTGATCAATCGAATGCAGCTTTGAGAGCCTCTCGACAATGACCAGCCCGATTAAATCTGGCAGTGAGACTTATTGCTACAAGTCGAGTCGTCGCTCACGGTCCTCCTCCCTGATGCGATCAAGCCAAACAATGAAAGAAAGAAACCGCTGCTCAAACGACGTCGTCACGACAAACAATATAAATATTGTGGACAAGTCCAAAGAGCGAAATAAAAACATTGTCATCTTTCAGGAGGAGAGCGCGAAAAGCGAGGACTGGAAGAAGAAGTACATTCATAGCACTCTGTTCCTGCTGGGCTACGGCGCTTATGGCAGCGTGTTTCAGGCAAGCAGGATATTAATGTGCTGTGGGAATCCGGTTCTGGCTAATACAGTTCAGTTTAGTAGTATGTTGCGCATGTAATATTTTGCACCGTGCCTATTTGAGATTGATGTTAATAATAATGGCGACATCGTCCGTCCGGCAATTCTACCCATTCCCCTGACGCAGGCATGGTCCTTGCCTTACTAAATCAGGTGTCGGCTAACTTCCTCCCGCGAAGCCTCTCTATCCGGCCCTCGGGTCCATGAAACTTCAAAATAGCAGTCTGGCCTGCTCAAGGTTTGTCTCCTCAGGTCTCCTCTCTCCGCTCCTTCGGGGTCTCCTATCCCTTCTCTCCTTTCTCCCCTTCTCTTCCCTCTCCTCTCTCCTCTCCTCTCACTGGCCCAGCAGTCATGCGCTAGATTTTGTATCTGGCCCTTACGTTGAAAAAGTATGCCGACCCCTGTACTAAATGAATGTGGCCTCACACAGAATCGTGCGCCCCTGTCAGTTTTGTATTGCCAATTGCTAATATTGACAGGCTTTCCCGCAAATATTCACTGTGGCCTTGACTATGTATAGATTAATTTGTATTTGAATTTAACCAGTATTCTTAATAGCCAGATCGTGTAGCAAGTTGAGCTGTGGGAAATATTTTTAGATGGAAAAAGAAGATTTCCATCAGACGATTTATAGCAAGACATCGACTCGAGATGGACTTTGACAGGATTAAAAGACTTTTCAGACCTACAGAAGCCATATTCAGCAACTTTAGGATTTGAGACTCCTGTTGTTTTCCTCCCTAATTAGCTGTAGCAAACGCACCTGCGCGATTACTTCTCAGTGAGTGGGGATTATTTCAGAAAATCTTTGCCTTCCCTTAAAATTTGCACAACCTTGTTCTTTTGACAACTCGACGTAAATAGATTTCTTACACCTTTTTACTTTCGATTTTGAAAAATCTGCACTCAATATTGAAATTTTTGCATTCAATTTTGACAGTCTGTGGTATCGCTTGTTGAAATGTTCAACCTATTTTGACAAACTCAAATGCAATAATGACGATTTTCAACCAAAAAAATGACAAACTCGATCCAACCTTATTACGAGTTGCATACAATTTTGACACTGGGTTACAAAACAGTGCCTTTTTTCTCGCTGTCTATGGAACAAAACTTGCATATGTGCATCCATTTTTGACAGAGTGCATCCAAAATTGACAATTATAGATCCAACCCCCAATCCTATACAGTATACATGCTGCATGTAGGCCTACACGCCCTGAATGGAGGAATCTAGCACGCTGACGAGTGCGTCAATGGCTGAAACACGAGTGCGCGTAGCGCACGAGGGTTTTTGCCATAGACGCACAAGTCAAAGTGCTTGATTCCCATTCTTATTTGATCCAACATGTGTGGCTAAAGTAGACAAGGGTGGAGCTGGGAGTGTGGAGTTAGACTTGAACCATAGACAAAATATGCGCGAGCTAGTCTGAACATTCTTACACGATTGAAAGAAGATTATGCTTGTAGTCTATGGCTGTTATGCTAAATATAGAAACATTGCGCGTTACATTCTTGCACGATTGACATTCTTGCACGGAGTGCACATGCAAATTCAAGATGCTTTTACCATAGACACTTGCATTTCTGCACGCATATGGCGACTTCCAAAGCATTCTTGCACGCTGGATCAAATAAGAATGATATATTCCTGCACGGTCACGAGTGCGGGAATGACATCTGCACGAGTGCGCGCTAGCGCACGAGTGCACGATGTCCTTCACGCACGAGTGAACGTGAAGGAATTCCATTGTCGGATGATTCATCGTGCAGGAATGCACAAAACCGTGCAGGAATGCATTCTGCGCCTAATGCTTTTTCAGTGAGATTTTACCATAGACATCCATTCCTGCACGCAAAAGAGTGCGAGAATGCCATTCTTGCATGGAAAATCAGCCGACAATGACCCGGCGAGAGTTGACCATAGACAATGTGTGCGATACTGTAGACGAAGCATAATGGTTCCCCTTAAAACATTATTTTCAGTCAGCCGTAATTACAGTAGCTAATCAGTTTGTCAAGTATGGCAGATCCGCGAGTCAACGCCAAAGTTGGCAACGATGACGGGAGGCGGTTAATTACTGCCCATGAGAATGCCGACGCGTTGGGCTCGTGCGTTGGGCATCAAACGAACCACAGCGTATGCGCTCGGTCGCGGTTTCTCGAATTGAAAGCCAGGGCGAACTCTCGCCGGGTCATTCAGGGCGCGTATGCCTACATGCAGCATGTATACTGTATAGGATTGGGGGTTGGATCTATAATTGTCAATTTTGGATGCACTCTGTCAAAAATGGGTGCACATATGCAAGTTTTGTTCCATAGACAGCGAGAAAAAGGCGCTCTGTTTTGAAACCCAGTGTGAAAATTGGATCTGCCTCCTGTCAAAAGCAATAAAAATTTTTCTGCTGAACAAAATAAAAACTTCCCATCTCCGTAGTGTATTTTTTTCGGAAAACCTGTCTCTTAAAAGTTTCCAAGAAATGAAACTTCCCGTTCCACTTGAACAGTCCTTGTGGCTTTTTTGCCGAGGCCAATGTCTAATTGATTCGGTCAATCATTCAGTCATTGTCTCCAAACACTAAATTGCTCTATTGATTATAAAAATGGTTGCCAGGTCTAATAAATCCTAATAAATTAATGGATGACGGTTAAAGACATTTTCACTGTCATGGGATGGTACACTGTAAAGGCGTTGAAAATCTGACCTTGTTGAATTGAAAATCGTTGAATATCTCGAAGGTCGTAAGATGCTTCAAGCCCTACTGATGGTAAAAATTTGCTGGTATTGATAAAATTACAATATCAGGGTATCATCAAACAATTATTTGCTCAACCTTCAATCCAAGGCCAGGTGACAACTCGGCTGTACTCTCAGACCCGGCAACGCATTGCCCGTGAGCGGTACATCTACCACGCCGACTTTCTAACCAACTACGCGTCGCAGCGCCGACTGAAGCTCGACCAATACGACAAACTGAGGGACAAGCAACGACACGAGCGTCTGTTCGACACGGTGGCCATCAAGTACGAAATTCTTGACCAGTCGATGCTGGAGGACGGCGCCACTCGGTTCTGTCTGTTCCTCCGTCGCGAATTCCTGGTGCTGGACACCATCTGGCGTCGGTTCCCTCGACTGCTGGTCGGATTTCCAGTCGTGTTCGACTTTGGCTACATTGGCGACAAGCTACAATACGGAGTGAACACCAAGTACAAGAACATATTCACCTACATGAACCTGCAAGGCGAGGAGGTGAAGTTCTTTGCCGACACGCACAACAGAAACCTCACTGGAGTTACTAAAATATCGTACATGACCATGGAGTTACTCGGGCCCTCCATCGAAGACTATCGCGTCTATTTCGAGCCTTGGTACGAGAAAGCCGGAGTAAAGCCGTTCTTCCAGGTGAGAACGGTGTTTCGCATAGCTGACCAGCTGCTCTGTCGCCTGTACATGCTGCACAAGGCTGGCTTTGTGCACCACGACCTGAAGCCGGACAACTTAGCTCTTGGCCACGGACGAGCAATGAACACCGTCTACTTGATTGATTTTGGATTTGCTAAACAGGCAAGTTTACTGTGTTATCCATTCGGATGTCAGCACTGAGTTCTGTTATCCATTCGGATGTCAGCACTGAGTTCTGTTATCCATTCGGATGTCAGCACTGAGTTCTGTTATCCATTCGGATGTCAGCACTGAGTTCTGTTATCCATTCGGATGTCAGCACTGAGTTCTGTTATCCATTCGGATGTCAATGAAAACAATGAAAGCTTCGCATCCGATAAATAAAAAGCAACTAACACAAGAACATGCGCTGACACTGGAACTCTAAAGGTGGCAGATAACCCTGTGGAAGACTGGATGGGCTCGCGCAAGTACATCTCCATTGACGCGTACAGCGGCGAACGAGCCAACTACGCTCAGGACATCGAGAGCTGGTTCTATCTCATCATGGCTCTGCTGTACGACTCGCTGCCTTGGTCGGATGACGTCATCGTGCCAATGCTCGAGGCCCAGGACGAGGCTGGCCGTTGGCTTCTGGCAGCGACCATCAAGCGGACCTGGTGGGGGACTACAACGGCGCCAATACGCTGCACAGCATGCTGAAACAGGTGCAGAGCCTGCACCAGCGCGAGGTGCCCGACATTGGACAGATCATGAACCAGCTGCACCGGCGGGTGCGGGACCTGCGGGAGAACCTGCGACAGAACCGGTGAGGACTGAGGGACATTCACAAGAAACCCCAAATCGTCACTGTGGAGTACGTAGAGTACGTTCAGCGGTTAACCGCGCCAAAGTACCCGGTTAAGATTCTGTGCGCGGCCGTGTAAGTTAAAGGCTCGTGCACGAAATTGACCTTGGGCTTAGGAAATTGACCTTGACCTTAGGCAATTCACGCCAATGAGGGCTAACCCCCAAGGCACCGAGTGAGTGCCTGCGTACGTATCCAAGTGCATGAGCGTGCTCGGGAGTCAGCGGAACGGGCATGGCTAAACTACCCCACTCGGCACTGTCGCAGGGACCCGAAGTCGGCAAATGCGGAGCTGTCAAACAGCCACTCCAAGTCTAGCTCAGGCTACATGAGCATCCGAAAGGTGCTTCTACAGATATTCGAATTGCCCAAGATCCTCAAGAACCAGATGCTCGGCGATCAGGAGTTTCGCGCCTATCAGGACGCTCGCCGGGCCCAGGGACTGAAGCCGTTCCGATGGGATCCTACGGACTTCCAGTGGGAGTGGGATCGCAACCACTCTCGCATGCTCAATAGCAACGCCGGCGTCGACAGCGGCGGCATGCCGGGCGGCGAAGAGTTAAGCGTCGGAGGAGTAGAAATCGGCGAGTTCGAGAACCCGCCGGTCATCTCCGGGAACAACCATCGAGACCTGCTTCGACGCCAGATTGAAAGCCTGCCAGCTTACTCGGATTTGAGAAGGGCGGCGCGGCGAAGAGGATTCAGCATACTGAGCGACGAGAGCGGCGCCAGTCGAGAGCGAGCTGACGAGGTCAGCTACGTGTTCGATTCGCGCAACAACTGCCTGGTGCCCAAGTGGCCCAGCGGCGGAATTTGTCGGCGACGCCAAACCAGACCCCGAGCCGCGTCGGCGATGGATCGCTACGGCAAAGACGACTCTGAGGAGGAAGCTGATGACTACCGGCCGGGTTTGGAGCTCAAGCGGCTGGCTAATCCCGCCTGGCTGCAGGGCTGGCAGACTGGCTGGACGAATGAGTCCACCACTGAATCGGGGGATTTAAAAGGTGTTTGACTCGTTGCATGAGCCATGAGTACCTGTTGTATAAACCATGAGTACCTGTTGATGAGCCATGAGTACCTGTTGATGAGCCATGGGTACCTGTTGATGAGCCATGGGTACCTGTTGATGAGCCATGAGTGTACCTGTTGTATAAATCATGAGTACCTGTTGATGAGCCATGAGTAACTGTTGATAGATAAGCAATGAGTACCTGTTGATGAGCTACGAGTACCAGTAAGGATCCATGAGCACCTGCTGATGGCTCATGAACACCTGTCGATGCAGACCATTCTATACACCTGGCATGGTCACATTTGCCATTAAAATGCAGTTACCAATTTACATGTATAATTTTATTTCGTGTTTTATCGGGCGTAACAATATTAAGGCACATGAAATAAAAAAATAAATATTTTCTTTTAAAATTTATTACTAAATAATACTACTTATAGTAGCGCCCTAATTGTATTACTTGCTTGGTAATTTTAAGGATTGTGCAGAGCACGAGATTTAACACGAGACCCCCAAGTTTTGGCTGCAATAACGATTTTTTATACAATAGAGGACAGCTTCACAAACCCATGATGGCAAGTTGATATATATATTTAGCTTTTAGATATCAATTTATGATTAATACCTGGTATATGCACAAGTATTTTGCATGTATTAATAGCTATGCGTGGTCAAAAAGACGATGTCATGACAGGCGATAATTAGCTAATTAAATACAAAACACCTCTGATAGCGATAATCGATCAAGGTAATAATCGTAAAAAAGAGGAAATTACAATCCCTACTACGAGCGTACTTATCATCAGTAGTTGCTAATTTGAAACCAAGAAACAAACAGTGCTGATTGAGAGTTAAAATTAGTTTGAAAACCATATACCCCACACACACAGCCTGCTCAAGCACTTTTCATTGTGATTAACTGATGACGCAATATTTACCAAATGAAAAAAATCTGAAAGCTGCTCACTAAAAAACAATGAAACTCAAAACAAAATCTGTCTTTATACAATGGGTTAAATTTTTATGTGAGTTTTTATGCGTGATTCTCATGCCACTTTAGGGCGATTTTTAGGGGATTCTCATGGAAGTTTTGGGGCGATTCTCATGGCAATTTGGGGATGATTCTCATGGTAGTTGGGGGGCGATTCTTATGGCAGTTTGGGGCGATTCTCATGGCAGTTTTGGGGCGATTCTCATGGCAGTTTTGGGGCGATTCTCATGGCAGTTTTAGGGCGATTCTCATGGCAATTTGGGGATGATTCTCATGGTAGTTGGGGGGCGATTCTTATGGCAGTTTGGGGCGATTCTCATGGCAGTTTTGGGGCGATTCTCATGGCAGTTTTGGGGCGATTCTCATGGCAGTTTTGGGGCGATTCTCATGGCAATTTGGGATGATTCTCATGGTAGTTGGGGGGCGATACTTATGGCAGTTTGGGGCGATTCTCATAGTAGTTGGGGAGCGATTCTTATGGCAGTTTGGGGCGATTCTCATGGCAGTTTTGGGGCGATTCTCATGGCAGTTTTGGGGCGATTCTCATGGCAGTTTTGGGGCGATTCTCATGGCAATTTGGGGATGATTCTCATGGTAGTTGGGGGGCGATTCTTATGGCAGTTTGGGGCGATTCTCATGGCAGTTTTGGGGCGATTCTCATGGCAGTTTTGGGGCGATTCTCATGGCAGTTTTGGGGCGATTCTCATGGCAATTTGGGGATGATTCTCATGGTAGTTGGGGGCGATTCTTATGGCAGTTTGGGGCGATTCTCATAGTAGTTGGGGAGCGATTCTTATGGCAGTTTGGGGCGATTCTCATGGCAGTTTTGGGGCGATTCTCATGGCAGTTTTGGGGCGATTCTCATGGCAGTTTTGGGGCGATTCTCATGGCAATTTGGGGATGATTCTCATGGTAGTTGGGGGGCGATTCTTATGGCAGTTTGGGGCGATTCTCATGGTAGTTGGGGAGCGATTCTTATGGCAGTTTTGGGGCGATTCTCATGGCAGTTTTGGGGCGATTCTCATGGCAGTTTTGGGGCGATTCTCATGGCAATTTGGGGATGATTCTCATGGTAGTTGGGGGGCGATTCTTATGGCAGTTTGGGGCGATTCTCATGGTAGTTGGGGAGCGATTCTTATGGCAGTTTGGGGCGATTCTCATGGCAGTTTTGGGGCGATTCTCATGACAATTTGGGGGCGATTCTCATTTTAGTTTGTGGCGATTCTCATTTTAGTTTAGAGCGATTCTCTCGGCACCTTGGGGGCGATTCTCATGGTAGTTGGGGGGCGATTCTTATGGCAGTTTGGGGCGATTCTCATGGCAGTTTTGGGGCGATTCTCATGGCAGTTTTGGGGCGATTCTCATGGCAGTTTTGGGGCGATTCTCATGGCAATTTGGGGATGATTCTCATGGTAGTTGGGGGGCGATTCTTATGGCAGTTTGGGGCGATTCTCATAGTAGTTGGGGAGCGATTCTTATGGCAGTTTGGGGCGATTCTCATGGCAGTTTTGGGGCGATTCTCATGGCAGTTTTGGGGCGATTCTCATGGCAGTTTTGGGGCGATTCTCATGGCAATTTGGGGATGATTCTCATGGTAGTTGGGGGGCGATTCTTATGGCAGTTTGGGGCGATTCTCATGGTAGTTGGGGAGCGATTCTTATGGCAGTTTGGGGCGATTCTCATGGCAGTTTTGGGGCGATTCTCATGACAATTTGGGGGCGATTCTCATTTTAGTTTGTGGCGATTCTCATTTTAGTTTAGAGCGATTCTCTCGGCACCTTGGGGGCGATTCTCATGGTAGTTTGAGGTGATTCTCACGGCACCTTGGGGCGATTATCACGGCAGTTTGGGGCGATTCTCATGGCACCTTGGGGCGATTATCATGGCAGTTTGGGGGCGATTCTGAAGGGGCACGAGAAGGATGACATTGGAGGGCTGAGGTATGCCTATCAGGTTAAACAAAATGAATCTCACACCAAAGATTGATTAGGGATGATTCTTAAAATGGATTAAAGGCATCTCAGTCGCCCCTGTCAATGGTTGGGGCAGGCGGCACCAGCACCAGCGGCTTCGGCTGCGCGGTGCCCGGCGGTTTCGGCGGCAGCAGCTGCAGCTCCGCCCGGGGCGCCGACGCCGCTCCGCCGACAGCGCCGCCGCTGCCCGCGCCGACTTCGACGCCAGCGTTGGTGCCGGCGTCACCGGTCTGAAGTAGCGGCTGGAAAAGTACATTGGCAGCCACGGGATGGGATCTGGAGTGCTGCTGCTGCTGCTCAGGCGAGTTGATCGCTGAATCCGCTGCTGACGATTCGCCATCGGCTGCCACGGCGCTCCACAGACTGTTGAAGCTGAGGGGTCGGATCAATTAGTACACTAAATAAAAGTGCATTTGCGGATGCTTAAAGTTCATACTTAATGAAAAGCAATAAAAGTACACTACCAAACAGACATGAAACTAAAAGTACATTTAGATTCGAAAATATAGATAGTAAAAGTACATCCGTACCCGATTAAAATGGTATCTAGGTCAACAAGCACCCCAGAGTCATTTCAGATAGCACAGGCAAAATAGGAAAGAAACCAGGCGACTCTAAACCGACGAGATGGCACGGTACAAAAGTCGCCAAATATTCGTCAAAGAGTTTCCCAAGAGTCAATTTCAGATGTTTTATTGTCTGCGACTCTGAAACAACTCTGGGGCCGTAGAGTCGTGTTTGAGGCGTGCTGGAGTCGCTGTATAGAAGTCACTGAGTTGCGTCTAAGCTGCATCTGTGTCGCTTTATGCATTAGAATCGAATTTCGAATTTATAACAACTCTATTTAGTCTACTTGAATTAGCAGATAGTTAAGCGCTATCACAGTGACTCTTGGACGGCTCTGCAACTCGTGACTCAACCAGTCGGCTCTCCATCGCATGTACAGTCGTTTGAGTCGTTAAAAAAGTCACAAGTGAGTTGTTTGCAATGACTCTTTAGCGATTCTTGTCACGGTAACGTTTTCAACAGGGTAGTGGGGAAAGTGCACTTGTACTAATAAAATAACAAAAGTACATCCGTGCTTACAAAAGTGCACCTGTACTAATAAAATCAATAAAGTACATCTGTGGTTAGAAAAGTGCACCTGTACTTTTAAAGTAACAAAGTATACCCGTCGTTATAAAAGTGCACTCCTACGAATAAAATAATAAAAGTACATCCGAGGATAGAAAAGCGCACTTGTACTTTAAAAATCAAAAGTACACCTGGTACTTCTCTGTATTAAAAAACTTACAATCCCCAGACGCCCGAGCCGCCAGTCCGTCGACTGTCCGACGCCCCGACGTCCGGCCGGTCCCGGCTGGCCCGCAGCAGCTCAGCGTAGCGGACGGCATCCTGCAGCTCCATCAGGCGCTCCTTGTACTCGTTGCGCTCCATGAGGATGCGGGCCATCTCCACTCGGGTGAAGCGCTTGCGCTGCGACACTGGAACTGAGCCCTGTGAGAGGGGGAGATAAGGGCGATTGGGAGTAAAATTGAGGAACTTATCATTTTGCGGGCAGAACAATTTCGTGTTTTAAAAGCTTAGAATACCACCCGGACAGCCTAGAATCTCATAACCTGACAACCTAAAATCTCATACCCTGACAACCTAGAATCTCATACCCCGACACCCTAGAATCTCATTTCTTGACAGAATCTCATTTCCTGATACAGAATCTCATACCCTGACATCGAATCTCATACCCTGACACCCTAGAATCTCATACCCTCACACAGAATCTCATATCCTGACACAGAATCTCATACCCTGACACAGAATCTCAAATCCTGACACAGAATCTCAAATCCTGACACAGAACCTCATGCACAGAAAGCTCACGTCGTCGTCATCGCCACCCTGCTGGGCCTTCAAGTGGGCTTTCAGCTTCTCGGTCTCTTCGCGCAGCGACTTGTTATCCTCCTCCAGAGCCGCCACTCGCTCCTTCAATGATGATTTGGCATTCCGCAGACGGTCAGCTTCCTCTCGGAGGAGCTCCTTCTCGCTGGGGACGGGTTTGGTCAGACTGGGTAAGTAATAAAGTCTGCGAGACAGACAGACAGACAGACAGACAGACAGACAGACAGACAGACAGACAGACAGACATACAGACAGACAGACAGACAGACAGACAGACAGACAGACAGACAGACAGACAGACAGACAGACAGACAGACAGACAGACAGACAGACAGACACTAAGACAGACAGACAGACAGACAGACAGACAGACAGACAGACAGACAGACAGACAGACAGACAGACAGACAGACATACAGACAGACAGACAGACAGACAGACACTAAGACAAACAGACAGACAGACAAACAGACAGACAGACGGACAGGCAGACAGACAGACAGACAGACAGACAGACAGACAGAAAGAAAGACAGACACGCTAAGACAGACAGACAGACAGACAGACAGACAGACAGACAGACAG
Source organism: Macrostomum lignano (assembly GCA_002269645.1). Classification (NCBI taxonomy): domain Eukaryota; kingdom Metazoa; phylum Platyhelminthes; family Macrostomidae; genus Macrostomum; species Macrostomum lignano. The sequence continues at coordinate 50,569 of NIVC01003154.1, forward strand.
ACACTAAGACAGACAGACAGACAGACAGACAGACAGACAGACATACATACATACAGACAGACAGACAGACAGACAGACAGACAGACATACAGACAGACAGACAGACAGACAGACAGACAGACAGACAGACAGACAGACAGACAGACAGACAGACAGACACTAAGACAGACAGACAGACAGACAGACAGACAGACAGACAGACAGACAGACAGACAGACAGACAGACAGACACTAAGACAGACAGACAGACAGACAGACAGACAGACAGACAGACAGACAGACAGACAGACAGACAGACAGACAGACAGACAGACAGACAGACAGACAGACAGACAGACAGACACTAAGACAGACAGACAGACAGACAGACAGACAGACAGACAGACAGACAGACAGACAGACAGACAGACAGACAGACAGACAGACAGACAGACAGACAGACAGACAGACAGACAAACAGACAGACAGACAGACAGACAGACAGACAGACAGACAGACAGACAGACAGACAGACAGACACTAAGACAGACAGACAGACAGACAGACAGACAGACAGACAGACAGACAGACAGACAAACAGACAGACAGACAGACAGACAGACAGACAGACAGACAGACAGACAGACAGACAGACAGACAGACAGACAGACAGACACTAAGACAGACAGACAGACAGACAGACAGACAGACAGACAGACAGACAGACAGACAGACAGACAGACAGACAGACAAAAGCTCACCCAGTCAGCTCGTCCACCTTGGCAATCAGATCGTCCTTGACAATGTTCAGCGCATTTCTAAAAATCAAAAGTGCGAGGAAAAAGTTTAAATAGTCACTTAAACAGTTTCTGCGGTACGAAGTAACTTTAACAATTAAAAAGTCTCACTTGGTCTCAATGAGATCCATGTTCTCTTTAATGAGATTCTCGATTTCTCTGTCGACACCTGGAAATGAAAACAATTGACAATGGATTCGCTTAAGATTTGATATGATAAGGGAAAAGATACGTGTGACATATAGTTAGGTAAAGAGGTGCTCCGAGTATACGAGTATGCAGTGCAAGGTAGGGTATTGACTTCGTCAGATTATTACTAGTATGCAGTTTAATAACCCATTAGGAAATTATAAGAGTGCAGAATATTACCAGCTGTCACCCGCGATTCTCACGGTACTTTAGGGGCAATTCTCAGAGTGATCTAAGGGCGATTCTCAGGGTGGTCTAGGGGCGATTCTCACGGTGCTTTAGGGGCGATTCTCAGGGTGGTCTAGGGGCGATTCTTGGGGTGCTTTAGGGGCGATTCTCGGGGTGGTCTAGGGGCAATTCTCAGGGTGGTTTAGGGGCGATTCTCAGAGTGGTTTAGGGGCGATTCTCAGGGTTTAGGGGGTCTAGGGGCAATTCTCGGGGTGGTCTAAGGGCGATTCTCACAGTGCTTTAGGGGCGATTCTCACAGTGCTTTAGGGGCGATTCTCACGGTGCTTTAGGGGCGATTCTCTCGGTGCTTTAGGGGCGATTCTCAAAGTGGTTTAAAGGCGCTTCTTAAGGTGGTTTAGAGGCGATTCTCACAGTGCTTTAAGAGCGATTCTAACGGTGGTTTAGGGGAAATTCTCACCGTAGTCTAGTGACGATTTTCACGGTGGATTAGGGACGATTGTCACGGTGGTTTAGTGGCGATTCTCACGGTAGTCTTAGTGGCGATTCTCAATGTGGTTTAGGGGTGATTCTCAGAGTGGTTTAGGGGCGATTCTCAAGGTATTTTAGGAGATATTCTAAAGGTGGATTAGGGGCGATTCTCAAGGTGGTTTATGGATAGATAGTAAGACGTAAGATAGTCAATAACAATCGTTCAAAATCCGCTAAACGAACACTTAGGATTATTAACAAATAATAAGTAAAAATTGGCATAACACATGCCCCATATTATGCATTACCGGACGAGAAGTAGCCTAAAAGTTAACGATGAAGGCACGGATATATAGAAAACAACATTAATAAGTTTTGCTCTGTAAGAAAAATAATACATAAGATACTGCTAGTGCTTAGAAGGCAGGAAGAAAACAACAATATAGAAATAAATAAGAAAGAAAGTGTTTTTCTGTTTAAATTAAACACCATGAAATACTTGTCTTACCAAACATATCGCTAGAATCGATACCTGAATAAATAAGTAAAAAATTAAGAGACAATTTACCTTCAAGCAAAAACTGTTAAGATATCATTCCGATTCAATACAATCAACTCGTACAATCTAAAATACTTTTGTTAACTTTTTTGATTGCAGAAGCCAAGTGTTAGTGGAGAGTGAGTGAGTGTACATTGAGGGGCGTTTGCCGGCTTGGAAGAAGCAGGCCGGGAGAGAGTGTACAGTGAGGGTTGGGTGCCGGCTTGGGAGGGGCAGGCCGGGAGCGAGTGTACAGTGAGAGGTGGGTGCCGGCTTGGGAGGGGCAGGCCGGGAGAGAGTGTACACTGGGGGAGGGGTGGGTGCCGGCTTGGGAGGGGCAGGCCGGGAGAGAGTGTACACTGGGGGAGGGGTGGGTGCCGGCTTGGGAGGGGCAGGCCGGGAGCAAGTGTACAGTGAGGGGTGGGTGCCGGCTTGGGAGGGGCAGGCCGGGAGCAAGTGTACAGTGAGGGGTGGGTGCCGGCTTGGGAGGGGCAGGCCGGGAGCGAGTGTACAGTGAGAGGTGGGTGCCGGCTTGGGAGGGGCAGGCCGGGAGAGAGTGTACAGTGGGGGAGGGGTGGGTGCTGGCTTGGGAGGGGCAGGCCGGGAGCGAGTGTACAGTGAGAGGTGAGTGCCGGCTTGGGAGGGGCAGGCCGGGAGAGAGTGTACAGTGGGGGAGGGTGGGTGCCGGCTTGGGAGGGGCAGGCCGGGAGCGAGTGTACAGTGGGGGAGGGGTGGGTGCTGGCTTGGGAGGGGCAGGCCGGGAGCGAGTGTACAGTGAGAGGTGAGTGCCGGCTTGGGAGGGGCAGGCCGGGAGCGAGTGTACAGTGAGAGGTGAGTGCCGGCTTGGGAGGGGCAGGCCGGGAGCGAGTGTACAGTGAGAGGTGAGTGCCGGCTTGGGAGGGGCAGGCCGGGAGAGAGTGTACAATGGGGGGGGGGGTGGGTGCCGGCTTGGGAGGGGCAGGCCGGGAGAGAGTGTACAATGGGGGGGTGGGGGTGGGTGCCGGCTTGGGAGGGGCAGGCCGGGAGAGAGTGTACAGTGAGGGAGGGGTGAGGATTAGAATTTTTAAACTGCACATTTTTCGCTGCTGCTTAATCGAGCAAGTATATTGAAGCAAACTAATTAGTAATTCAAGAAGTTGAATTATTTGCGACAGGCTCAATATAAAATAAGCAGAAGTTAATAACACTCCGACAGTTTATTAATGAATGTAAAAGAATGATCGGCATATCACATACCCAACAGGTGACCAGAATTGTCATCACCGTCATATTGCTCATCAAACTCAAATCCTGCATTTATTCATACGCAGTCGGAGAATGCTCTAGTTTAGTATAATGGTATGAAATCTGATTTAATGAATCTGGTACAACATGCAAAGTTTATATTTACAAAAATATATAAAATAAAATAGACTAAACAAAGGACACAAAGTTCATAATCTAAAGGTATAAAATTCTTTTGAAAAAAGCTGCCATGCTTTATATATGTATATGTCACTGTTAATTTTCACAACATTGAAGACTGATAAATAAAAGACAAATAACTGATATAACTATTACCAGCTCTGGGACAATTTCGATTCTTGCAGCGACCGGAGCCTTTGAGTTAAGAAATTCATAATTATAAATAAGCATTATAATTATGATTTATTAGATCTATAAAAATATTAACCTACCATTGAATAAGGTTTTTTTAATTCACTACTGATTTAAGTTAGAAAAGCGTGGAATGAATGAACACCAGTATTAGAAATTTACCTAAATCTATAGAATCTATTAGATCTAGTATATTGCATCTAGAGCATCTTTTAGATCTGGTATATTGCATCTAGTCTAGAGCATCTATTAGATCTGGTATATTGCATCTAGATCATCTATTAGATCTGGTATATTGCATCTAGATCATCTATTAGATCTGGTATATTGCATCTAGATCATCTATTAGATCTGGTATATTGCATCTAGATCATCTATTAGATCTGGTATATTGCATCTAGATCATCTATTAGATCTGGTATATTGCATCTAGATCATCTATTAGATCTGGTATATTGCGTCTAGAGCATCTATTAGATCTGGTATATTGCGTCTAGAGCATCTATTAGATCTGGTATATTGCATCTAGATCATCTATTAGATCTGGTATATTGCGTCTAGAGCATCTATTAGATCTGGTATATTGCATCTAGATCATCTATTAGATCTGGTATATTGCGTCTAGAGCATCTATTAGATCTGGTATATTACGAGCTACATCTAGAGCATCTATCATATGTTATATTAGATCTAGAGCATCTATTAGATCTGGTATATTACGAGCTACATCTAGAGCATCTATCATATGTTATATTAGATCTAGAGCATCTATTAGATACGGTATTCGATTCAGAAAGCGCATTAGACTCTGTGTTAGATCTACAAGATGCATCGATCCAAATCTAAATAGAATTAAGTGCGCGAACCAGATTATAATTCCCAGAAATTCCCAGCTTAATCTCACCGATATCCTCTCCATCGTCGTAGCCAAGCAGGCACTCGGCATCGGGGTCCTGGTCCTCTTCAACGTCGACAGTCCGGGCGGCACCGGCTATGGGCACCACGAAACCCTGTTCGTCCTGTTCGATCACGTCAATGTCGTCCAGGTCCGGCTCCTCCTGCGGCTGCTGCCCTGACGTCGCATCTGCCGCCGGTTGGTCGGCGAATTCGTCGCTATCGACCAGGACGCCCGGCTCGTCCGACGAAGGATGCGGACGACCCAACGGAAATGGACGGCGGAGCTTCTGCTGCTGCTGCGAGGAGGAGTTCGGGATGAGATGGTAGTTGGCCTGCTGCTCGTCAATGACCTTTAACGTCCTCTTTTAAGTGACCTTCTGTCCTTAAGTGACCTTCTGTTCTTAAGTGACCTTCTGTTCTTAAGTGACCTTCTGTCCTTAAGTGACCTTCTGTCCTTAAGTGACCTTCTGTCCTTAAGTGACCTTCTGTCCTTAAGTGACCTTCTGTCCTTAAGTGACCTTCTGTCCTTAAGTGACCTTCTGTTATTAAGTGACCTTCTGTCCTTAAGTGACCTTCTGTTCTTAAGTGACTTTCTGTCCTTAAGTGACCTTCTGTCCTTAAGTGACCTTCTGTCCTTAAGTGACCTTCTGTCCTTAAGTGACCTTCTGTCCTTAAGTGACCTTTTGTCCTTAAGTGACCTTCTGTCCTTAAGTGACCTTCTGTTCTTAAGTGACTTTCTGTCCTTAAGTGACCTTCTGTCCTTAAGTGACCTTCTGTCCTTAAGTGACCTTCTGTCCTTAAGTGACATTCTGTCCTTAAGTGACCTTCTGTCCTTAAGTGACATTCTGTCCTTAAGTGACCTTCTGTCCTTAAGTGACATTCTGTCCTTAAGTGACCTTCTGTCCTTAAGTGACATTCTGTCCTTAAGTGACCTTCTGTCCTTAAGTGACCTTTCTTCAGTGACACTAAATTGTCTTTTAGTGACCTTTCGTCATTCAGTGACCTCTTGTTATTCAGTGATCTACTGCCATTCAACTATCCCTCAGCGAACTACCCTGTACAATGTACATACTACTAAACCTGACAACAAATCCGTTATGGCCGCTGAAGAAGACAGCCTCAGATGAAAGCAGAGCCAAACTCACCTGCTCATTCGCGGCCATGATAGCTCGAGTCCGATCAACGTGCTCAGTGTGACTGCGCAGCAGCTCCGAGTGACGCTCGTGCAGACGCTGAAACTCGCGCCTGGCCTCGGCCTCCTTCTCCTCCAATCGGCTGGCCAGTTCGTGAGCATTCCGAGCTTTGAGCTCGAGCAGACGAGCCGTCGACTGAGCAGTTTCGCGCTCTTCAAGCCGACGAACTCGCTCCTCGGCGACCGCATCCTCGGCCTGCATCAGGCGCTCCTCTGCAGACTTTCTCTCCTTGCGTTCCCGTTCGAACTGGGCAAGCAGCTGGTCGTGATCCTCGCGGAGCATCTCCAGTTCGGCCTCCTGGCTGCGCCGCTCGCTGATGGCCCGCTCCATGCCTTCGAGTACGCTGACAACCAGCGGCATGAGCTCCTTGACAACGTCTTCGTCATAGCGGCGCATCAGACTTTCAAGTTCGGTGTAGATATTCGAGGCCAAGCTCTGCACTTTGTCAGACATTGGGGCGTCTATTGTCAGAGGGGAGGGCTTCAGCTGGTGCTGCTGAGCTGGCGAGGTGCCAGGCGCCAAGGACTGATGGTTGAGATTCTCTCCCTGAAGGGAACTTGATTCTTCTTCATCTAACATGGCAGTAAAAGAATAAATATTGTTTCCTCAATTGAGACAAATGTATACAGTTTAGTAGTTAATGAAAAAATTAAATAGTTAATATAAAAAATATGCACTGATCAGGAGCCATCAGAATACTTGAGATATATACTGTCATGCTAGAATCCCACACCTTGACATAGAATTATATACCCTAACACCCTAGAATCTCATACCCTGACACCCTAGAATCTAATACTCTAACACGTTAAGATCTTTTATTTTGATCTTTGATACTTTAAAAAAGAATATTTTACCTTAACACTGACATTGTCATATAATAATATACTTTATTATAAATAGCCAATAATGAAAAATCATTTATATCAGCAAAATAGTAAATTGGAATGATCTAAAGACTAAGATAATTTTTATTTTAAAGATTAAATATAATCTACCTTTTCCTAGAATGCTAATTGAGTGTAAAATATGTGGCGAAATCCAAAAACGTGGGATAAAACGGTAAAACAAATCTGCGGACATTCGATGGAAAGTAATGTATCTAAAAAAGGTTTTTGAAAGATAGATAGGTCTTTAGAAAATAGTTCTGGATAAAAACTATTGTTTTCATGCTTTATATTGTTGAATAAATAAGAAAAAACCACAAAAAATCATTTTGAAAGTCCGAGTTGACCGATTTGCAATTTTTTGTTTCACTTTTTTTCAAAATTAAACAATTAATTTTAAGACTTGTAGGCCTTAGAGAAGGCTAATTTTTTTACTACATACAAAACAGAAAGTAATCTGTGTTTTACTTTTTATTCAATTCAAAAAGATGAAGTATTTCTAAGGATTTCAAAGTTTTTCTAAAACCATATAAACTCGCAAAAATTCATACTAATATAAAGTGCAAAGTTTGCCAGCAAACATCTTTCTCTAAAAGTAAATATATCGCTAATTCCTTGTTGCAAAATAATCTTTAAGTTGTTTTCTTTCATTTAAATATTAACTTGCATAGTATTAGTATTTGTAATATGCCTATATTTAGACTTAAAAATTTTGGGTAAAAAATGGTACCACAAAATGTGAACCCGGCATCCAAATCAGATGCTTACTGTATGCTCATTAAGCAACGAAGAACAATGAAATTACACTAAAACATGTATCATTGCGGTGTATATGCAGGAAAAAAAGAATTTTACAAATCGCTTTAGTAGAAGCTGAGTAAAATGCAATTTTCCAATCCTTATGGGAATTCCAATGTGTTACCCGGCTTCCAAATCAGATGCTTACTGTATGCTCATTAAGCGACGAGGAACAATGAAATTACACTAAAACATGTATTATCGCGGCGTGTATGCAGGAAAAAAAGAATTTTCCAAATCGCTTTAGTAGAAGCTGAGTAAAATGCAATTTTCCAATCCTTATGGGAATTCCAATGTGTTACCCGGCTTCCAAATCAGATGCTTACTGTATGCTCATTAAGCGACGAGGAACAATGAAATTACACTAAAACATGTATCATCGCGGCGTGTATGCAGGAAAAAAAGAATTTTCCAAATCGCTTTAGTAGAAGCTGAATAAAATGCAATTTTCCGATCCTTACGGGAATTTGTATGTTTAAATAATAAACTTACGTTGAACACAATTTATTGCAAACGAACTCTACAAAATACACGTTGTCAAGAGTAACGAAAGTGATAAACAAATAAACCCTTGAAAATAATGTTAAATATGTTGTAGAATTATACAGTGTAACATTATAAAATAGTTAAAGTTATTAAAATACATTATTATAGCTTTTCTATCATTTTCATTAGACTCATTTTAGGTCGTAATTAAACTTACCGTTTTAACAAATCATTTTATTAAAAATAAAGCTATACAAAAATAATTTGTGCTTTAATAGACTTTTTTACCTTTTAAAAACTTGAATAAATTTATTTTATTGCTTTATTGCTTTCAAATTGCCAAAAAACGAATTTTCATAAAACTTGCCCCTGATTTTTGGATTTCACCATGTATTAAAAATAGCACATCACTTTTTTTATATCTTAAACTGTTTAATAAAATGTAGATAAGAAAAATTTTGGCCAAAAACTTTTTTAGGAAATAACTTTTTTAAATTTTATTATTTTAAGCATGTCAATACAAATAAAAGTGCTAGTTTTAAATAAAAATATTTCTAACTTAGATTCTTTAAAACTTTGATATTCACTTTCAAGATATGTTATTATTTATAACTTAATAAAACTTTCTTGTATATAACATATTTAGGTAAACATAAACAATATCTTTTTGCCTATATTTATTTTTGTCTTTTTAATTAGCATTGCCAAATAGTCTATAGTTTTTTTTTTCAGATCCAATTGAATTTTACTTTAAGATTATACATAACATTATATTTAAGCTAAACAACTACTAGTTCTATTATTATAATATTATCTAATACAAAATTATTACACTAAAAGATATTGATTTTCATTAGATTCCTATATACTTCCCCAGGATCCCCAAGATTACTAAAAATAAATACTTTTTCTTTGTTCACTTAAGATTTAATAAACTACGAAAAAAACAATTTTTTATGCTTTGTACAATTGTAGTCTGCACTATAGTAGTTAGTTTGCTTATACCTTTGTTACTTATTTTAGTGCAAATACTATAGATAAACAAGAAAAAAATTATTCGCCTTTCGTTGGCGTTATTACCACCGACGTACGTTGTTTTGTAGAAAAACATGCTTTCGAAATAATGCTAATGTTTTCCAGGAAAATTTTATCGGTTAAAGAAAATAAGAGCATTAAGTTAAATATTGTACGAAAGCATGTAGTTCATACTTCAGCAGTATTGCTTATTGAAACCTTGAAGTGTATTAGTCCCACATTCAATATCAACTGAGCACATAATTAACATTTCTAATGTCAATTTGTTCATTTTTAATTACAAAGCGTGCCGTATTTTTCAACCTTTGGACCTGTTCAGCTGACATTTGATAGCAATCGCATGTCAGCAATAGCAGGTATGTCTGAATCAATACAGCCAGACCAAAACGATATTGATGACTCCGCGAAGCTAATATCGTCTGCCTATCAGCAAGTTAATCATGGCATCAATGAGACGTTTCATTATGAAGTTGATAAAAAGAACGCCGATTTTCAAGGGGGTAAGACATCTGTTGCACTTCATTTTCGTAAACCCAGACTATATCGGAGACACAAGATTTTCTGTTGGAACTTTTCCTGCTGTTGAGGTTTCAATGTAACTCGCATTTATTTGCGTTTTTTAGTGTTTTACAATGAACGCAATCGTGAGTTTTTGGCTATGGACGCAAACGGAATTTTACAAGTTAAACCACAATCTCCGAATAAGCCGAGTAAGCCCGTTGCGTATTACCCTAATTAATATCAATATTTGGCTAGTAATTTTAATTCTCAATACATAGAAGTTTCTTCACAAATTTCAGTTCAGCGCATTGCTCACTATCCAAAGTATGAGTACAGCCTCTTGTCTCAGTTAATCTATTATAGACAGTACAATATCTACTTTGCACTCAACAAACAGTCGGCTTTGTTGGTAAGTTTTTTTGCAGTTAAAAAATCTAAGTCCTGATAAAAACAATTTTTAGAACAGAATTTTATTCTTCAATTTCAGGTTCTGAACAGATTCTTTGAAGAAATGGTGCCAGTCACGTTTGAGCAAAGAAACGTTTTAGCAATGATATTTGACAAGTCACGTGACCAGCTAATTACCAATGGCGCATACGGCACGAAGGTATGGCTGATCATTTGTAGTATCAATGAAGCTTTTCTGGCACATTAACAGTAGGAATGCCAAGCCATTTTTCCGCCTGTCGAACTACCAAGGGTCCCCCCTGAAAAGGCAGTCGAGATATTCAACAATTCTGCTAGAAGGTCAGATTTTTTCATAGTCACCTGGTGCCACCTGTTGAAGCTGTAGAAGCTCCGCTTGGGTGAAGGCCAGGGACCAACGAAGTCAGGGCTGATGCAGACACATGTGGTCGACGTGCTGGTGGAATTTGGAGGCTTGGCAAGGCTGCACTGATGCACTGAATACACTGGCGCATATGGGAAAAATCCGACCTTCTGACAGAATCGTTGAATATCTCGACGGTCCGGAGGGCTGGCGACTTGATTCTTGTTTGAGAAGGTGCACAACAAAAAGTTAGACCGTGTTATTGAATTTTGTGTGCCTGCGTTGCTGCGTTCCGGCGCAGAAAAAAATTGTCAGGATGGGAGGGGGAATCACCCCTTTGTAGTTCTACTGTTTAGAAACGGTCATCTCCCTCCAAATCAACAGTTCTGGGTGTTCCAACCGAAAACGGAGAAGCATCTGATGCTTGGCAAGGCAATGTCCAACTATGAGCTGAAGCTCATTGAGCACCTGGAGGACCTGGGCGGCAGCTGGGTGAAGTATGTTGACATTGATTACAACCACGACCACTTGTACTACTGCTCTGAGACTGACGTTCGCTGCTACAGCCTTTCCGGCTTTGATCGAGCCAAGCTGCTGTTTAAATTGGATGAGTGAGTCAGCTCCATGCCGCTCAGTTTGCCTATATAGAACTACTTGGTGGAAGTAGTGTCCTAGCGGTCACATAACTGTGTTATGTTGTAAAACAGAGGTCGACAACTTTTTTACCTCAAGGGCCAGGTAAAAAATATAGATCATTACTGCGGATCAGATAGGAAAGGAAAGGAGAGGGAATAGAAAAGAGAGAAGAGGCAAGATATTAAAGATGAGACATGGGAGGCGAAATGAGAGATACGATGAGAGGAGAGGAGATATGAGAAGAGTGAAGAAAGGAGAGGAGACGAGAGAAAAGAGGAGAGGAAAGACAAGAGAAGATAAATAGTAGCGGAGATATGAGAGACGAGAAGCAAGGAGAGATGAGAGGAGAGAGATGAAAGGAAAGACTGGAGAGGTGAGATGAGAAGAGGACAGAGATGAGAGTAGAGAGGAGAGAACTGAGATGATCACACACAAGACTTAAGTGAGGGCCGGATAGAGAGGCTTCGCGGGCCGCATGTTGCAAACACTTCGAAATCCTTGCAGCTGCCATCGCATGGAGATCACGGGCTGCCTGTTCTCAAACTCTCAGCAACTGCTGGTAACATCCAGCATGGACACCGAGGTGAAGCTCTGGAACACTAAGCACGGCTTCCTGACCTCGTTTCTCGGCCACTCTCAGGGCATCACCGGGATGTACTTTTATCCTGGCGACGAGTCGCGAGTAATCACGGCCTCCCTGGACGGCTCAGTGCGGCTTTGGTCCCTGGCGCTGCAGGAGTGCCAGATGACTGTCCAGGCGCTGCACTCGGACCCGGTGATCTGGTCTGGCATGGCGCACCAGCGTCTCATGTTTGTTGCGTCAACTAGGCAGTTTGCGCTGCTGCACATCAACTACTTGCCGGTGTATTGGTCCGAGTGCCGTTCGCAGGTGAATGTTGGATGGATAATGGGCTGAAAGTTTCAGGTTTATAAATGCTTTAATTATGACTTGGTTGTGTTTAGATGGTCTGGAGCTGTCATGATGTGTCTCAGATGGTCTGGAGCTGTAGTAGAGTAGCTCAGGTGGTCTGAAGCTATAGTAGAGTAGCTCAGGTGGTCTGAAGCTGTAGTGGAGTTGCTCAGATGGTCTGGAGCTGTAGTGGAGTTGCTCAGATGGTCTGGAGCTGTAGTGGAGTTGCTCAGATGGTCTGGAGCTGTAGTGGAGTTGCTCAGATGGTCTGGAGCTGTAGTAGATGGTCTGGAGCTGTAGTAGATGGTCTGGAGCTGTAGTAGATGGTCTGGAGATGTAGTAGATGGTCTGGAGCTGTAGTAGATGGTCTGGAGCTGTAGTAGATGGTCTGGAGCTGTAGTAGAGTTGCTCAGATGGTCTGGAGCTGTAGTAGAGTTGCTCAGATGGTCTGGAGCTGTAGTAGAGTAGCTCAGGTGGTCTGAAGCTGTAGTGGAGTTGCTCAGATGGTCTGGAGCTGTAGTGGAGTTGCTCAGGTGGTCTGGAGCTGTAGTGGAGTTGCTCAGGTGGTCTGGAGCTGTAGTGGAGTTGCTCAGGTGGTCTGGAGCTGTAGTGGAGTTGCTCAGATGGTCTGGAGCTGTAGTGGAGTTGCTCAGGTGGTCTGGAGCTGTAGTGGAGTTGCTCAGATGGTCTGGAGCTGTAGTGGAGTTGCTCAGATGGTCTGGAGCTGTAGTAGAGTTGCTCAGATGGTCTGGAGCTGTAGTGGAGTTGCTCAGATGGTCTGGAGCTGTAGTAGAGTTGCTCAGATGGTCTGGAGCGGTAGTGGAGTTGCTCGAGCTGCAGATTTGGCCAAAATTCGCAGACTCGTGGGCTTATCTATGATCCGATAAAACCCAATTGTCTGTCCACAGGCCACCCGCTTGTCCTTGGTGGGCACCAGCGGCGGAATCTGCGGTGCCACGCCACAGAAGTCCACCCGCCTGTTGGCTCTGTGCGAGGACAGCAGCGTCCGGCTTTACTCAAGACGCGACGGGCGGCTCCTGAGCAGCCTGCTCACTCCGCCTGACGTGTCGCCGCTCGACCGCGTACTCGACGTCTGTCATTCCCGCGCCACCGGCCTAACCTTCGTGCTACTCGACGGCGACAGACTGTGGGTGTACTTTGCCAAGAGCAACCCAGCCTGCAGGCTTCACGCCTGGACTATGAAAGTAAGGGGAATGAGTGAGTCACTCTATGAACTGTCTGAGAATGATTGAGTCACTCTATGAGCTGTCTGAGAATGAGTGAGTCACTCTATGAGCTGTCTGAGAATGAGTGAGTCACTCTGTGAGCTGTCTGAGAATGAGTGAGTCACTCTGTGAGCTGTCTGAGAATGAGTGAGTCACTCTGTGAGCTGTCTGAGAATGACTGAGTCACTGTGTGAGCTGTCTGAGAATGATTGAGTCACTCTGTGAGCTGTCTGAGAATGATTGAGTCACTCTGTGAGCTGTCTGAGAATGAGTGAGTCACTCTGTGAGCTGTCTGAGAATGATTGAGTCACTCTGTGAGCTGTCTGAGAATGATTGAGTCACTCTGTGAGCTGTCTGAGAATGATTGAGTCACTCTATGAGCTGTCTGAAAATGAGTGAGTCACTCTATGAGCTGTCTGAGAATGAGTGAGTCACTCTATGAGCTGTCTGAGAATGAGTGAGTCACTCTGTGAGCTGTCTGAGAATGATTGAGTCACTCTATGAGCTGTCTGAGAATGAATGAGTCACTCTATGAGCTGTCTGAGAATGAGTGAGTCACTCTGTGAGCTGTCTGAGAATGAGTGAGTCACTCTGTGAGCTGTCTGAGAATGATTGAGTCACTCTGTGAGCTGTCTGAGAATGAGTGAGTCACTCTGTGAGCTGTCTGAGAATGAGTGAGTCACTCTGTGAGCTGTCTGAGAATGAGTGAGTCACTCTGTGAGCTGTCTGAGAATGAGTGAGTCACTCTGTGAGCTGTCTGAGAATGAGTGAGTCACTCTTTGAGCTGTCTGAGAATGAGTGAGTCACTCTATGAGCTGTCTGAGAATGAGTGAGTCACTCTATGAGCTGTCTGAAAATGAGTGAGTCGCTCTATGAGCTGTCTGAGAATGAGTGAGTCACTCTATGAGCTGTCTGAGAATGAGTGAGTCACTCCATGAACTGTCTGAGAATGAGTGAGTCACTCCATGAACTGTCTGAGAATGATTGAGTCACTCTATGAGCTCTATTGCATTTTTTCAAAACAACTGTAAACTAACAACCGTCTCAGGAGCTTCACGCCGCCCTGAGCGCCTCAAGCGGAACTGCCGGCCTGTCCATCAAAACACAGGAGCTGGCCAAGTCGCAGAGGGCCAGCGATTACTATCAGGGTGGCGCAGGCGGCGGCCAAAATTCCGCGCCTCGTTGCCTGCGCCTGGCCCTGCTGCGAAGTCACGTGATTCGATGGACTCTATCCAGCCTGGCGCTCGAGTGCCCGCTTGCTGAGGAGCTGCTGCTGCTGGGACTGTCGGATGGCAGGGTGCTTTTTCTGGACCCGACTGCCCCGGCAGGAAAGCTTCATCTCCAGCTGCAGGCGCACCGAGGGCCGGTGACCCGGCTGGCTTGGGACGAGCCGCACGAGTGTCTGCTTACCGGGACCGAGAATAAGGTTAGTTAGTTAGTGAGTCAGTTAGTTAGTTAGTGAGTAAGCTAGTTAGTTAGTTAGTTAGTTAGTCAGTTAGTTAGTCAGTTAGTTAGTTATTTAGTCAGTTAGTCAGTTATTCAGTTAGTTAGTCAGTTAGTTAGTCAGTTAGTTAGTCAGTTAGTTAGTCAGTTAGTTAGTCAGTTAGTTAGTCAGTTAGTCAGTTAGTTAGTTAGTTAGTCAGTTAGTCAGTTAGTTAGTTAGTTAGTTAGTTAGTTAGTTAGTTAGTTAGTTAGTTAGTTAGTTAGTTAGTTAGTTAGTTGGTTAGTTAGTTAGTTAGTTAGTTAGTTAGTTAGCATGCACTCTCTACAAACAATTATGTTAATTTCCGCAAACTCTCCACAGGGGGTCCTCACCTTGACCGTGTGGAACCTGCCCCACCTGCAGCTGATGTCGGAGATTCGTCTGCCAGACGACTGCTGCAGCCTCACCCGCTGCGCCAGCGCTCTGGTCAGCGGACACGCCAGCGGTCACGTGATCCGCACCCGGGTGGCCACCGGCGACAGGCTGAGCGCCGCGCAGCGAGCCGCCACCCGGCCGGACCTTGACGCCGCGTTGCCAAAGACGCCGGAGCACTCGGCTGCAGTGGTGGCGATGGACTCCCTGCTCGAGCGGGACCTGCTGGCTTCGGTGAGTCTGAGTCTATTCATGTCTGCAGTTGCTGGAGATCGTGTACTTCCGCTGATTTTGCGCTGATTTGTGATGCTAGTAGCGCTGATTTGAGATGCTAGTGGCGCTGATTTGAGATGCTAGTGGCGCTGATTTGAGATGCAGGAGGCGTTGAGTTGAGATTCTGGAGGTGCCGATTCCAGGTGCTAGAGGCGCCGATTCCAGGTGCTAGAGGCACCGATGTTGAATGAAAATTCACGTAGCAATTATATAGCATTAATTCTAGTTGCCAAATTTTGCAAGGTGGACGCCAGTGGGCACATCAAGATCTGGCAGGGCGCTGAGCAGCCCCAACTGACCCTGCTGGTCGAACTCAACCTGCTCGAGTCCTTGACGGCGGCGGCGTTTTTGAATTCACGCGGCGACCTGCTGCTATCGATGCGGAACCACCTGTTCCTGCTTCCGTTCCGGCGATGTCAGTTGGCAGTATTTTGTAACATTGCATGTCTAACATCCTTGAGAATTTCTGTCTAACAACTGTGAGAATTTCTGTCTAACATCTGTGAGGATTTCTGTCTAACAGGATATGAGTTTTGACACATGGAATCTCACAGGGTTTCAACCAACACATTCCAGACCTGCCCCAAGTGGTGTGGCCGGAGGCTGAATCGACTGAAGATGACGACAATGGAAGCAAAGCAGGTAAAATAGGGATTTTTTAATTTTCTTAATGAAGAATGATAAACTTAGAAAAAAATTCATACCCTCTACTTAAAGTAGTTGAAAATGAAAATCATCATTCCAGCAGCTTGATGACAAGTAAGTAGATGGCTAAAATATGGTAAATAACGTTTAATACACCCGAATAAACATGATCGATCACAATGCTGGATATTATTCAACTGAATCACGTGACTTACATTAAATGAACTATGAATTTTAGCTTCAGTTCTGTGCCTATACTTCTGCTAGAAATGCTACTATTGCTTGCTTCTATTCAATGTACAGGCTTATCTTATCTGTGACAGCCGATTTTCTCTCATGATACAATTAACTTTAAATTTTTATTGCATGCCTCACAGCCAGCACTGGGCCTCTTTTAATTAGCTGATAATTAACTATTTCGATCAATTTTATTAGTTTATTAGTCTCTTATCGTCGATTATATAATTTTGTGCTCAATTAATTACCTGTGTTAGTTGTCACAGCCTAATTTGGACCCGCAGAGTCTGACATACTCGAAGATCCCGCTGTCGTTCACGAAGGAATTCAACAGGATCCGAATCCCATCGATTATGACTCTTATCTGGTATGCTGCGACTCTGTTGCATAGGCCAATCTTAATTACCAACTTTTGAACATGTTTTCAATGCTATTAGTATGTATAACTTCCCTTCAGAGTGACCTCCCTTCAGAGTGACCTCCCTTCAGAATGCCCTCCCTTCAGGATGCCCTCCCTCCAGAGTGACCTCCCTTCAGAGTGACCTCCCTTCAGAGTGACCTCCCTCCAGAGTGACCTCCCTTCAGAGTGCCCTCCCTCCCGAGTGCCCTACCTCCAGAGTGCCCTACCTCCAGAGTGCTCTCCCTTCAGAGTGCCCTCCCTTCCGAGTGCCCTACCTCCAGAGTGCCGTCCCTTCAGAGTGCCCTCCCTTCCAAGTGCCCTACTTCCAGAGTGCTCTCCCTTCAGAGTGCTCTCCCTTTAGAGTGCCCTTACTGCCCTACCTCCAGAGTGACCTCCCTTCAGAGTGACCTCCCTCCAGAGGGACCTCCCTTCAGAGTGACCTCCCTTCAGAGTGACCTCCCTCCAGAGGGACCTCCCTTCAGAGTGACCTCCCTTCAGAGTGACCCCCCTTCAGAGTGACCTCCCTCCAGAGTGACCTCCCTTCAGAATGCCCTACCTCCAGAGTGCCCTCCCTCCAGAGTGACCTCCCTCCAGAGTGACCTCCCTTCAGAGTGACCTCCCTCCAGAGTGACTTCCCTCCAGAGTCACCTCCCTTCAGAGTGACCTCCCTTCAGAGTGCCCTCCCTCCAGAGTGACCTCCCTCCAGAGTGACCTCCCTTCAGAGTGCCCTCCCTCCAGAGTGACCTCCCTCCAGAGTGACCTCCCTTCAGAGTGACCTCCCTCCAGAGTGACCTCCCTTCAGAATGCCCTACCTCCAGAGTGCCCTCCCTCCAGAGTGACCTCCCTCCAGAGTGACCTCCCTTCAGAGTGCCCTCCCTCCAGAGTGACTTCCCTCCAGAGTCACCTCCCTTCAGAGTGACCTCCCTTCAGAGTGCCCTCCCTCCAGAGTGACCTCCCTCCAGAGTGACCTCCCTTCAGAGTGACCTCCCTCCAGAGTGACTTCCCTTCAGAGTGACCTCCCTTCAGAGTGCCCTCCCTCCAGAGTTGGCCTTCTCTCCAGAGCTAACCTTCCTTATATTCTAATTTAAGCTGAAGTTAAAGTCACACAAAGCCGCTCTCGGTACGTCCTTCAGGCCCCATTCAGCGTGAAGCTCATCAAAGACTACTTGAATACGTCAGAGTTCTTGGCTGCCGACCTGCTCTCCGCTCGCGAAGCCGAAGAAGAACGAAAGGTAAGCCAAGCATAAACTGAGTATTTACAGCTCTGTACTGCTACCTTTGCAAGCAAACAGATGCTACTAAGGTAGGTCTAGTTTGAGTATTTTAAGCAAACATTTGGCAAAGCACTGCAGACTCGACTTAAACCTCTAATACTCTCTCTCACTCTCTCTCTCTCTCTCTCTCTCTCTCTCTCTCTCTCTCTCTCTCTCTGTCTCCTTCGGCACCAGAGAACTGAAGGAGAGGCGGCGGCTAACGAAGAAGGCGAATCAGACGGAGAACCCGAAGATGATGAAGAGGAGAGCTCGTGCAGCCTGACCAGCCTGCTCATCTCGGCCTCCGACCGGGCCAATTCCGCTCTGGCCGACGGTTCCACAACTTCGCTGGATTTGGAACAGCTGGCAGAGGCTACTCAGAACCTGGACCAAGAAGTTGAAAGTGAGTGTATTGATAAATGCATGTACATCAGTGACATAAATTCAGGAAGAAACATTCGTGGGAATGGTCGGCACATCAAAAGGTTCATTAGCGAGAGGTGTCGGCACATCAAAAAGGATCATTAGGGAGAGGTGTCGGCACATAAAAAGGGATCATTAGCGAGAGGTGTCGGCACATCAAAAGGGATCATTAGCGAGAGGTGTCGGCACATCAAAAGGGATCATTAGCTAGAGGTGTCGGCACATCAAAAGGGATCATTAGCTAGAGTTGTCGGCACATCAAAGAGATCATTAGCGAGAGGTGTCGGCACATCAGAGAGATCATTAGCGAGAGGTGTCGGCACATCAGAGAGATCATTAGCGAGAGGTGTCGGCACATCAGAGAGATCATTAGCGAGAGGTGTCGGCACATCAGAGAGATTAGCGAGAGGTATCGGCCCATCAAAGAGATCATTAGCAAGTTGTGTCGGCGATCATTAGAGAGGCGATTAGGCGTGTCGGCACATGTTAAAACGATCCTTGATGAGATTTTTCTACGCAGCAAGGGATCCTTAATGAATGTTTTCGGCACATCAAAGGATCAGGGTCATCAATAAATAAAGGGTTGTCAATGCATAAAAAATAACACGTAAGAACCGTGCACACAAATCATGAAAATTAGATACATTATACTGCACTATAAAGTCGCTTGCGGTAGAAGTATGCAGCCCACAGGAGGGTTCTGGACTAAATTTTTTTATGATCGCAGAAATGGGAAGAAACTTCGTCTATAGATGCTGCTTTGTTGGGACTTCCTCTCAGTATGAATTCACCATTCATTCACCATCCTTGCACCACAAAGAGATCCCCTCAATGCAGATGGAGCGTTCCACTCTTGGATTGAATGCCATTTTTCAGACATCCCGTCATCAACCAGAGCTCCAAGACTATAATAATTTTTCATCCCTACTCTACTATGCAAGAGAGGGAGTCCATTGTGCGACTGACTGGGGCAGGGGGCTGGAGCGGAAATCTCAATCAGTATTGCAATAAAAAGCAGAAAAGACGCCCACCAGGTCTGCAGCTCGCATCCAATTGTACTGAACCCGCAGGCTTAACCAGCCAGAGGTGCTGGCAGTTACCTCGTTTCGGCGAGTCGCCTGGAGCCGTCAGTGTCAGCCCAGAGCCTTCGGAGACCCCAACTCCGCCTGAGCAGCCACAGCAGCAGACTCAACCAGAGGCTCCATCAGAGAAGCCTCTGACACCGCAGCCGCTCCAGTCAAAGCCAGCCGCAGCAGCTCCTCAAGCGGCTTCTCGACCGGACAACAAGCTGATTCAGTCCTTCACCCAGCAGCAGCAGCAGCAGCAGCAGCAGCAGCAGCAGCAGCAGCAGCAGCAGCAGCAGCAGCAGCAGCAGCAGCCAAAACCTGCCGCGCCGTCTCCCGCTGTGCTCAGCCAGCAGACAGTCAGGCAGCCGCTGGCGCCCAGCGCAGTCAGCCTGGGCTCCGGCCTGCCCGCCGCTTCCGACAAGCCGAAGCCGCAACGCCGTCCGGCGCCAACAAAGAAAGCTAAAAAGCAGCAGCAGCAATCGAAAAAGAAGCAGAAAGCAACTCCGGTTGAAACGCCTGCCGCCGCTGACCGTTTCGAGGTTGAAGTCGTTCCGTTCTCAGTGACAATGCCACTGCCGGATGTTCAGGCGCAACCGTCGCAAGAGCAACAGCGACCAAAGCAGCCACAACCGCAGCCGCAGCCGCAGCCGCAGCCGCAGCCGCAAAGAACGTCTCGATCTCTGGTCGTGGAAATTCCCAGCCTGCCGATTCTCACACCGAAAGAGCCGGCGACCTCGTCCGATGCTACTGGGGCAGACAAGAGACACGCCAGCGATAAGGTTGGAGTTGTTTGGCAAGAAGTTTACCCGCAAATATACGAGTGTACGCATTATAACTCATCCAAAACACTTTTGATTTCTACAGCATCCGCAGAGGCCACGGGCGGCTCTGCTGTTCAGCGCGTCGAGTCGGCCAGAGTCGGCCACAGCTGCAGGTAGGACATTGAAAGTGCTCCTGAAATTGACAGAGCGGTAACGTACTCAAGGCAGAGGCTGTGGTGCAAATTAATCACACTTTCTCAGAAGATGAGAAATTTTCGTGCAGTTGTCAATGTTCGTCTGTTCGTGTTTACGGGTAATTACCTACGTCTTGTGTACCGCATCGGTTTAATAAAGGACACGAATTGCTTTGTAAAATTTAAATCCATGCCAATGGCTACCCATATATTCTCCGATGCAGAAGACGGCTCTATGGGTATCAAAACCGACTTAGTAGAGGACCCGACGAAGACATCCTCGACTACACCGGCTCCACCGACGATGGTCACGGAGGAAGACCAACCGGATGAGTTGGGAAGCTTGTTGGCAGCTGGCGGAAGCGCTAGCAGATCATCGCCGACTCAGCAGCTTGACGGCTACGCACAGCTTCACGAGCAGCGGGAGCAGCTGGAAGCTCTGCGCTCCGAATACGATCGCCTCGCCAAGAAAGTTGCAGCCGATTTCGGCAGCTCGGATGGGTGAGAGGCAGAGGCGACAGTGCTTTAGTGACTCAGATTGCATTGAATTGCACTGATTAGGCTGCAATTCTACTTAGCAAGCAGTTTCTCTACTATAAGTAGTATAAAAACTCGTCAGCTCCCCTCCGCAACCCCCGCAGCAAGCTGCCAACGCGACAGTTCGGCTTGAAAAGCCTCAGCCCGGAGGAGCTGGTATCGCTGCACAGCCTCAAGCGGCTGGAGCGCGGCCTTCGCGAGCGCAGCGCCCTGCAACGCAAAGCCGAGCTGCGACTCGCCCGCCTGGCCAGCTGGGAAGCCCGGCCGAATCACGGCGACTGCGTCGCTCCATCGTCGGCGTCGGCGTCGGCATCGGCGTCAAGGTCGACGTCGCGCACCGGCACAGCGTCGGAGTCTCAGCGTCATCGCCTGCGCTCGCAGTCGGCCACCGAGACTCGTCTCTCGGCCTTCCAGGCCAGCCGGGAGGCTACGGAGCTGCAGCTTCAGCAGCAGCAGCAGCGGGCGCAAACTCCGGCGGCGTCGGCCTCCTCAAAACGGTTCGGCGCCTTGCCGCAGACGCCCTATCGGCTTCGAGGACTACAGCAGAATTATTCTACTGAGGATGGCAGATTCAACAGTCGGGGCGGCCAGTTCAACAGAGACGACGCCCAGCCTGCGAATCCGTTCAGCCTGATGCGCCTCAGACACAGCGCTGCGTCCATTCCCAGCAGGCAATAGTGAGTGAGGCGTATGCGGCAATTGATGACTGTTTCAACTGGGTTTTTTGATTGGCCTGTGCCTTCAAGGTCACTTGGAAATTTGTGCTATTTTTAGAAACCCGAAACTATAACCAATCAACTTTCAAGGTCAATGTTGTCAGGATTGGGGCTATTTATGTGTCTATTTTTAGAAACTCTTTCTTGTCAATCCGACTCTCCGATTGGCTGTCTCTTTCAAGGTCAAATCTATAGTTTCTATTTTTAGCAACAATTTTTTATACTACAAGGGCTCTGTGACATCTGCTGTTATTTCAGCACCTACGTGACACCGCCGCCCAGAATGGATCAGCTGCACCAGGCGAGTTCAATCGACGCCGCCGTCACGGATGCCGCTCCTTTGTCGGTGCCCAGCCTTGCCGAGGAGCGTCTCATCCGACGTCGCTTCCCGAATCGCGTGGCCGACTGGGTGGGGCCTGGTGGAGTTTTCGCGCCCAAGCCGTGGACTTTTGCGATTGGCGGACAGCACTGAGTGACTGATTGCATCTGGCGTATAATTTCACTCAGCATGTCTGAAGTTTATCACTAAATCTTTGTCCAACCTTGCTAAATAAACAAAACTATGACAACTGGACCAATTAAATCACATTTTTATAACGTTCTGCAGTGATTAAAAGATTTTCTACCGGTTTCCATAATTTTTTTAACAAATTTAATTCGTAATAAAACGTGATAGAGAGTATCGCAGCATTATAGATGGGATAGAAACACTATGCTCTGAAGTTATAAATATCCACTCAAGCTTACAACTGTCGATTCTCACTCATTCAGCATCGTCCTTCACTCAGTATCGACACTCATTCAGTATCGACACTCAATCAGTATCGACACTCAATCAGTATCGACACTCAATCAGTATCGACACTCCATCAGTATCGACACTCAATCAGTATCGACACTCCATCAGTATCGACACTCAATCAGTATCGACACTCCATCAGTATCGACACTCAATCAGTATTGATACTCAATCAGTATCGACAATTAATCAGTATCGACACTCAATCAGTATCGACAATCAATCAGTATCGACACTCAATCAGTATCGACACTCAATCAGTATCGACACTACCTCAGTATCGACACTCCATCAGTATCGACACTCAATCAGTATCGACACTCAATCAGTATCGACACTCACTCACTCAGTATCGACACTCAATCAGTATCGACACTCAATCAGTATCGACACTCAATCAGTATCGACACTCAATCAGTATCGACACTACCTCAGTATCGACACTCCATCAGTATCGACACTCAATCAGTATCGACACTCAATCAGTATCGACACTCACTCACTCAGTATCGACACTCAATCAGTATCGACACTCAATCAGTATCGACACTCAATCAGTATCGACACTCAATCAGTATCGACACTCAATCAGTATCGACACTCAATCAGTATCGACACTCAATCAGTATCGACACTCAATCAGTATCGACACTCAATCAGTATCGACACTCAATCAGTATCGACACTCAATCAGTATCGACACTCAATCAGTATCGACACTCAATCAGTATCGACACTCAATCAGTATCGACACTCACTCACTCAGTATCGACACTCACTCAATCAGTATCGACACTCACTCACTCAGTATCAACACTCAATCAGTATCGACACGCAATCAGTATCGACACTCAATCAGTATCGACACTCAATCAGTATCGACACTCATTCAGTATCGACACTCAATCAGTATCGACACTTACTCACTCAGTATCGATACTTACTCACTCAGTATCGACACTCAATCAGTATCGACACTCAATCAGTATCGACACTCATTCAGTATCGACACTCAATCAGTATCGACACTTACTCACTCAGTATCAGCATTCACTGCGAAAAAATAATTGTAGAAGTTTAAAGTACTCATAGACAGTAAATATTTGGGTCGATCAACAGTTAAAAAGTCCTGTTACCTACTAGCGACAATATATAGGTAAGAAAAATATAGAATGTTTAGGACAACAAGAGTAGGGTAATATTTTTTCATATTGTTGATAAAACTGTATATTTGACTAATTTAGAGGATCTTGACGCACTGATTACTGTAGGATCTTGACCCACTCAGTACTGTAGGATCTTGACCCACGGATTACTGTAGGATTTTGACCCACTGATTACTGTAGGATCTTGACCCACTGATTACTGTAGGATCTTGACCCACTCAGTACTGTAGGATCTTGACCCACTGATTACTGTAGAATCGTGACCCACTACTGTAGGATCTTGACCCACTGATTACTGTAGGATTTTGACCCACTGATTACTGTAGGATCTTGACCCAGTCATTACTGTAGGATCTTTACCCACTCAGTACTGTAGGATCTTTACCCACTCAGTACTGTAGGATCTTGACCCACTGATTACTGTAGGATCTTGACCCAATCATTACTGTAGGATCTTGACCCACCTATTACTTTAGAATCCTGACCCAGATTACTGTAGGGACTTGACCCACTCAGTACTGTAGGATCTTGACCCACTGATTACTGTAGGATCTTGACCCAATCATTACTGTAGGATCTTGACCCACTCAGTACTGTAGGATCTTGACCCACTAATTACTGTAGGATCTTGACCCACTGATTACTGTTGGATCTTGACCCACTCAACTTGAAGAACCCACTGCATGGCCAAAAATACAATTAATTAATTTTTTCACATACTCTCCCCCCTGTTTTACACTGGCCGCCATTCATTAAAAGTTTATTATCGAAAAAATGAACTTCAAAAAGCAAACTTCATGTATTTAATGTGTGCCAAGTGGACATACCTGTTGAAATTTCGGGGTAACCATTTCTAAAGAAGATTTCCTGATTGGTCAAGATCCGGCCCCTTACCCACAAAGAGCCTCACTAAGACCTGGCCCCGATTAATGGAAACACAGTGTCCGCATCGGCTAATCCATTGCCTCCCAGGTTGCGAATCTTGGCCAGCAGAGCTCCGCTGCGCCTCCATTGATTGCTGAGTAGTCGAGCCTCGGCCACGGCGGCCGGCAGATCGCACAGCTGGTCCACCTCCTGCGGCGTTTGGGATTGTAACTGTGACTGGCTAATAGTGACTGTGACTGACTAATTGTGACTGTGACTGACTAATTGTGACTGTGACTGACTAATTGTGACTGTGACTGGCTAATAGTGACTGTGACTGACTAATTGTGACTGTGACTGACTAATTGTGACTGTGACTGACTAATTGTGACTGTGACTGGCTAATAGTGACTGTGACTGACTAATTGTGACTGTGACTGACTAATTGTGACTGTGACTGACTAATTGTGACTGTGACTGACTAATTGTAACTGTGACTGACTAATTGTGACTGTGACTGACTAATTGTAACTGTGACTGACTAATTGTGACTGTGACTGACTAATTGTGACTGTGACTGACTAATTGTGACTGTGACTGGCTAATAGTGACTGTGACTGACTAATTGTGACTGTGACTGACTAATTGTGACTGTGACTGACTAATTGTGACTGTGACTGACTAATTGTGACTGTGACTGACTAATAGTGACTGTGACTGACTAATTGTGACTGTGACTGGCTAATAGTGACTGTGACTGACTAATTGTGACTGTGACTGACTAATTGTAACTGTGACTGACTAATTGTGACTGTGACTGACTAATTGTAACTGTGACTGACTAATTGTGACTGTGACTGACTAATTGTAACTGTGACTGACTAATTGTGACTGTGACTGGCTAATAGTGACTGTGACTGACTAATAGTGACTGTGACTGACTAATTGTGACTGTGACTGACTAATTGTAACTGTGACTGACTAATTGTGACTGTGACTGTGACTGACTAATAGTAAATGTAACTGTGACTGACTAATTGTGAATGTGACTGTGACTGACTAATTGTGAATGTGACTGACTAATAGTGACTGTGACTGACTAATTGTGACTGTGACTGACTAATTGTAACTGTGACTGACTAATTGTGACTGTGACTGACTAATAGTGACTGTGACTGACTAATTGTGACTGTGACCGACTAATTGTGACTGTGACTGACTAATAGTGACTGTGACTGACTAATTGTGACTGTGACTGACTAATTGTGACTGTGACTGGCTAATAGTGAATGTGACTGTGACTTACTAATTGTGAATGTGACTGACTAATTGTAACTGTGACTGACTAATTGTGACTGTGACTGACTAATAGTGACTGTGACTGACTAATTGTGACTGTGACTGACTAATTGTGACTGTGACTGACTAATAGTGACTGTGACTGGCTAATTGTGAATGTGACTGATTAATTGTGAATGTGACTGTGACTGGCTAATTGTGAATGTGACTGTGACTGGCTAATTGTGAATGTGACTGTGACTGACTAATTGTGAATGTGACTGTGACTGGCTAATTGTGAATGTGACTGTGACTGACTAATTGTGAATGTGACTGTGACTGGCTAATTGTGAATGTGACTGTGACTGACTAATAGTGACTGTGACTGACTAACAGTGACTGTGACTGACTAATAGTGACTGTGACTGACTAATAGTGACTGTGACTAACTAATTGTGACTGTGATTGACTAATAGTGACTGTGACTGGCTAATAGTGACTGTGAATGACTAATTGTGAATGTGACTGTGACTTACTAATTGTGAATGTGACTATGACTGGCTAATTGTGAATGTGACTGATTAATTGTGAATGTGACTGTGACTGGCTAATTGTGAATGTGACTGTGACTGGCTAATTGTGAATGTGACTGTGACTGACTAATAGTGAATGTGACTGTGACTGACTAATAGTGAATGTAACTGTGACTGACTTATAGTGAATGTAACTGTGACTGACTAATAGTGAATGTAACTGTGACTGACTTATAGTGAATGTAACTGCGACTGACTAATTGTGAATCTGACTGTGACTTACTAATTGTGAATGTGACTATGACTGGCTAATTGTGAATGTGACTGTGACTGGCTAATTGTGAATGTGACTGACTAATAGTGAATGTGACTGTGACTGACTAATAGTGAATGTAACTGTGACTGACTAATTGTGAATGTCGATACTGATGGAGTGTCGATACTGATTAAGTGTGGATACTGATGGAGTGTCGATACTGATTGATTGTCGATACTGATGGAGTGTCGATACTGATTGAGTGTCGATACTGATGGAGTGTCGATACTGATTGATTGTCGATACTGATTGAGTGTCGATACTGATTGATTGTCGATACTGATTGAGTGTCGATACTGATTGAGTGTCGATACTGATTGATTGTCGATACTGATTGAGTGTCGATACTGATGGAGTGTCGATACTGATTGATTGTCGATACTGATTGAGTGTCGATACTGATGGAGTGTGGATACTGATGGAGTGTCGATACTGATGGAGTGTCGATACTGATGGAGTGTCGATACTGATTGAGTGTCGATACTGATGGAGTGTCGATACTGATTGATTGTCGATACTGATGGAGTGTCGATACTGATTGAGTGTCGATACTGATGGAGTGTCGATACTGATGGAGTGTCGATACTGAGGTAGTGTCGATACTGATGGAGTGTCGATACTGATTGATTGTCGATACTGATTGAGTGTCGATACTGATGGAGTGTCGATACTGATTTTGACTGTGACTGAGTAATCGTGAATGTGACTGTGACTGACTGTATCTACGAATGGGTGCTACTGTGTATCCTTGTGAAGGACAGTGACATAAAAGAAATCTGCAGCAAACCACCTTCGGATCAACGCCCTCGTCCGTTTCATCCTCAACCCGGATGTCCAGCTTGGCGAGAATCTGACGCAGAAAGCTTGTCTGCGCTGCGCTCTCCAATTCCAGCTGACGTAGGCGAAGCTCCAGCTGCTGCGGCAGCCGCTGAGAATCCGAGCCGATGCCGCCGTGCTCGCGTTTGCCAACTCGATAGCCTCTGGCCATCAGAGCGAAGTCAGCCCGAATTGTGCCCGAGTTCGACTTGGATTTATTTGGCTGTTGAGTTGCTGTCAGTTTTGCTTCCGGTTCGTCGATAGACTTGGACATCTGTTTCAATTCTGTCGAATGCACTTTAGTAGTGCAGCAGCTGGGGCGGCTGAATAGGCGGGAAAACTGCGGGAAGGAAAGGAGTTTGAGAGAGAGAGAGAGAGAGAGAGAGAGAGAGAGAGAGAGAGAGAGAGAGAGAGAGAGAGAGAGAGAGAGAGAGAGAGAGAGAGAGAGAGAGAGAGTATTTGTGTATTTGTCGTATCGCCAGCGCCTTTCCGGATTTTTCTCGCCTTTGAATTTGTCTATGGCGGAACCCCATCAGCGCTATCTGGTTTCTCTATACGTCCTACATCAGTCCTACTACAGTCGACTGTCTCTGCACCCCATGACCGCCTCGCCTCAGCTCCAAAAAAGTTGTTAAGCAGGATTAAGAGGAGGGGCCAAGCGATGTTTGACAAAAAAGTTTAAGAAGACCTCTTCTTAGCGGCTGATGAAGAGGCAGGTGCAGCTGGGGGCAAAGATGCGGCCCAAAGCCGCACGTCCTTTTGAGTTGAATTGCAGGGACCACAAGCTAGACAGAGTTTGAGCAGAGTGAGAGGATATGGTTGTCAGATTTGCGGAGATCCGGGAACTTTGAAAAGAAATGAGCGATCCAGTTTAAGCTTGCTGGGACGTCTTTTTTCTTAGGGCAGGGGCTGTGTGCATCCTGGCGTACTTGGAGCGACATTGTCGCACAACCGGCGAGAGGCATTACTGCCCATTCCGCCGACTCCCCTGAGCAGGCACACAAGCGCGCGGATACGTACGCAGTCATACGCACAGGCACACACTCACACAGGAGTGTACAGCGGCCCTAACTTTATATTATCGTTAGGCATGTACACTTCACTGTGCCTTGGGGGTTGAGCCTCAAGGGTGTTAATGGCACGAGCAGAGCCAAGCCGAAATTCCAATTTAGCCCCAAGTTAATGTGACTGCACATGGAATCGAGCCTGGGCCGCTGGCACATGAGAGCGCCGTGTTAGACCACTGGGCCACGGACTCCTTTTTTTTATTTCAATCATGGTATAGAGACGCTTTGGACATTCTGTGAGCAGAGGAGGGGCTTGGGGGAGTCAAGTCACGACAGCCTGAGTCAACTGTCTGTCTCTCTTGGAGGTGTGCATAATTTATCGCTCCAGTTTTTGTATTTGTCTATTTGCCCAATAGAATTTATGCTGTTAAAAACATTACAATAAGGAGAGAGGACTATAATGCTACTACTTATGGTTACGATCAGTAGCATCTCTAGAGTACGAAATATCTCAGTGCAGTGTTTCCTGGCTAGCATCTCTCACCTCTGACTCTCGGTTTATTTGCAGAGCGGAAGAAATATTCTCTGTTAAGCTTTCCCACAATATTCATCACCGACAGCACACTGCAGTCCTTTGAACCCCGTCCCATTCCGGGTGCTTTTGAATCAACAATGGAACTTGTCAAACACACTCAGACCTCTCAAGACTCTCTGGTTATATTGGATTTTCCTCTTTGATAGCATTTGAAAAGTCAATATAGAACCTGTTCAAAAAATTCTGTTAACTATCTAAATGCAAATTTTCAAGAAAACTATCGGATGCGAAAAGTGCATGGCTGAGTAATAATTAAGGTTGAAAAATTTAGCGCGATAAAGACATAAAAGCAGCTGTACCACCGGTGTGAGCCAGGTGCATCCGGGTGTTTCGCGCCACTCCATGCGGTCCAGGTAGATCAGCAGCCTCCTTGGCATCCGAGCCTCCAGCTGGACCAGCCAAAGCACCTGCATTCGAATGCGGAGCAGTGTGGCCTCCCGTTGTACTCGCTCAATGTCGCCCACTGCCAAGCCGATCTGAAGGCAAATAGGAATGAATAACACCTGGGCTGAGTCGTATATGCTCATAATTTAGTTTAATTAGTGGGCTCATTGCCGTTCCGTCACTAATCTATCGCTAATTACCTCTAATTAGTAATTAAGCTATGTTGGAAACCACTACTCACTCCCCTACCGCTAATTACCTGTACATTAGTTGAGCTGATAACCGTTACCCCACTCACCTACCGCTAATTACCTGTACATTAGATGAGCTGATAACCGTTACCCCTCTCACCTACCGCTAATTATCTGTAAATTATTTGAGCTGATAACCGTTACCCCTCTCACCTACCGCTAATTAGCTTTAAGTTAGTGAGCAAGCCGGTTGCCATCACCTCACCTTTGAATATTTGTCCCTATTCTTGAGTTGAAGAGTTGATAGTTGCATAAATTCATTCACCCACCCCAAATTACCTTTACAACATAATCCAATATTGCTATCTCGCTATCTCACGCAAAGTGCCGATATTTAAAGAGCTCAATAGAGATTATATTTATACAACTCTTCAGAACAGAACAATAACCTACCAACAGATTAATCAGCAGAATAGGGATCAGAATGATGAAGATAATCAGCAGCAGAATGCTCATCCATTCGTGATGATTCGTCCGCGGGTCATTATCCAGCATCTTGCTGGAGAATGTGTGCACAAAGTCGATGTCGCCCATCATCATCATGAGGGTGCGCAGGATGGCAACTCCCGGACGGCTCCAAGCGTCAAGCTGTGGCTCCCTTGATAGCGGCTCGCTGGAGCTGAACATGGCGGGGTAGCAGGCTGACATCCGGCGGGTGACGTTGCGCCACCACTGAGACCGGTTCACTTCGGGTTGGATGCCCGCCGAGTCCTGCATGTGGTTTGAGCTGACAATTGAGTACATTCTGGGGCACCATGGTTGGAAATTTTGATTCGCAGAACACAGAATTTTTTGCTGCTTTGAAAATTTTGCATTTTGGGTCTCCGACACAGCGTTAAGCTGTGTAGGATCTGTCTCTGTAGCTCTGTGGAATCTGATAGTCTGTAGCTCTGTGGAATCTGATAGTCTGTAGCTCTGTGGAATCTGATAGTCTGTAGCTCTGTGGGATCTGTCTCTGTAGCTCTGTGGAATCTGATAGTCTGTAGCTCTGTGGGATCTGTCTCTGTAGCTCTGTGGAATCGGATAGTCTGTAGCTCTGTGGGATCTGTCTCTCTGTAGCTCTGTGGAATCTGATAGTCTGTAGCTCTGTGGGATCTGTCTCCCTGTAGCTCTGTGGAATCTGATAGTCTGTAGCTCTGTGGGATCTGTCTCTCTGTAGCTCTGTGGAATCTGATAGTCTGTAGCTCTGTGGGATCTGTCTCCCTGTAGCTCTGTGGAATCTGATAGTCTGTAGCTCTGTGGGATCTGTCTCTCTGTAGCTCTGTGGAATCTGATAGTCTGTAGCTCTGTGGGATCTGTCTCTCTGTAGCTCTGTGGAATCTGATAGTCTGTAGCTCTGTGGGATCTGTCTCTCTGTAGCTCTGTGGAATCTGATAGTCTGTAGCTCTGTGGGATCTGTCTCTGTAGCTCTGTGGAATCTGATAGTCTGTAGCTCTGTGGGATCTGTCTCTCTGTAGCTCTGTGGAATCTGATAGTCTGTAGCTCTGTGGGATCTGTCTCTCTGTAGCTCTGTGGAATCTGATAGTCTGTAGCTCTGTGGAATCTGATAGTCTGTAGCTCTGTGGGATCTGTCTCTCTGTAGCTCTGTGGAATCTGATAGTCTGTAGCTCTGTGGAATCTGATAGTCTGTAGCTCTGTAGGATCTGATAGTCTGTAGCTCTGTAGGATCTGATAGTCTGTAGCTCTGTGGGATCTGATAGTCTGTAGCTCTGTAGGATCTGATAGTCTGTAGCTCTGTGGAATCTGATAGTCTGTAGCTCTGTAGGATCTGATAGTCTGTAGCTCTGTGGAATCTGATAGTCTGTAGCTCTGTGGGATCTGATAGTCTGTAGCTCTGTGGAATCTGATAGTCTGTAGCTCTGTAGAATCTGATAGTCTGTAGCTCTGTAGGATCTGATAGTCTGTAGCTCTGTAGGATCTGATAGTCTGTAGCTCTGTGGAATCTGATAGTCTGTAGCTCTGTAGGATCTGATAGTCTGTAGCTCTGTAGGATCTGATAGTCTGTAGCTCTGTGGGATCTGATAGTCTGTAGCTCTGTAGGATCTGATAGTCTGTAGCTCTGTAGGATCTGATAGTCTGTAGCTCTGTAGGATCTGATAGTCTGTAGCTCTGTGGGATCTGATAGTCTGTAGCTCTGTAGGATCTGATAGTCTGTAGCTCTGTGGGATCTGATAGTCTGTAGCTCTGTAGGATCTGATAGTCTGTAGCTCTGTGGGATCTGATAGTCTGTAGCTCTGTGGGATCTGATAGTCTGTAGCTCTGTGGGATCTGATAGTCGGTAGTTTTGTGGAATCTGATAGTCTGTAGCTCTGTGGGATCTGATAGTCGGTAGTTTTGTGGAATCTGATAGTCTGTAGCTCTGTAGGATCTGATAGTCTGTAGCTCTGTGGGATCTGATAGTCTGTAGCTCTGTAGGATCTGATAGTCTGTAGCTCTGTGGGATCTGATAGTCTGTAGCTCTGTGGGATCTGATAGTCTGTAGCTCTGTGGGATCTGATAGTCTGTAGCTCTGTGGGATCTGATAGTCTGTAGCTCTGTGGGATCTGATAGTCGGTAGTTTTGTGGAATCTGATAGTCTGTAGCTCTGTGGGATCTGATAGTCGGTAGTTTTGTGGAATCTGATAGTCTGTAGCTCTGTGGGATCTGATAGTCGGTAGTTTTGTGGAATCCGACAGAGCCTGTAGCCTGTGGCATCTGACAAAAACCTGAGTTTCTTAATCGAGAAACTTACCGCAAATGATTGAATGTAGACCTCGAATGCTTCTGGACCAGTTTTATTACTCTACAAAGACAGTTGCAGCAAAAAACTGAAATCTTCAGGCAAGAAGAGACAAAAAAGGATCGGCGCATAAAAGTTAATTACTGCTTTACCTGCAGCATGAGGCTGTCCAGAGCAGGTCCTGGATTGTACTGCAGCAAAACATAGAACGCCAATCCGAAACCGACAATCAGACCAGAGAAGACGAGAATCACACGAAACAGGGTCTTTGTGATGCTTAAAAACATGATCACGTAGATACCTGTGAGTTCGTATCTGAAACATTATCATGGTAGAACATCTTTGAGAATGCATTGACGGAATAGCTACGAGCTATAGCATGTCCTCTGCTCAAGACTGACTCCAGTTTTGCTGATCGGAGAATCGAACTTTCGGGTACTCTGGCAGAGGAGACTCCTGCCACGATCCTTCTAATCGAATATGTAAGCCTATAGTCAGTCAGTGGATGCGGAGTTCATTGTCAAGCGAACCGGGAATCTCTGGCGATCTTTAAGAAGTCAACCGATTCATCTTGATCAGGTGATCTGGCAGTGGGACAACGCCCGGCCTCACACAGCTGCAGCAACTCAACATTTCATGGAGAAACGAGGCATCCGATTGCTGCACCAGGCACCGTACAGTCCAGATTTTAATCTTTGTGACCGTTTTTTGTTTTCTTGGCTGAAGCGAGACTTCGAGCATTGCCAGTTTGGGAACCATGTTGAAGTGCAAGAGGCGAAGTTGCAGTGGGCAAGGGGTCTGGAGATTGAGAGCCTACAGCAGGAGTTGCATCGACTTTGGGATCACTGAGATGCTGTTATTCAATGCTAAGGAGATTACGTCACTGACCGATGATTTGTTTTGTTGCTGCAGTTGATATTGTTACATTTAGTAAGAATTCAAAATAAATTTGGGACACCCGAAGTACTTTGCAATGGCTCCATCCCCTCTTGTACAATAGAAAGGATTTTCAGTATACAGTAGAACAGGTGTCGGCAAACCGACCCGCGAAGCCTCTCTATCCGGCCCTCGGGTCCTTTGAAACTTCCCAATAGCAATCCGCCCCGCTCAGGGTTTGCGTCTCTTCTCTCCTCCCCTCTCCCCTTTCCTCTCTCCTATTATCTCTCTCCTCTCCTCTCCTCTACTCTCCATTTCTTTCTCCTCTCATCTCTTCTCTTATCTTCGCTCTCATCTCTTTTCTCATCTCTCATCTCCTCTTTCCTCTTCTCTCCCCTCTATTCCCTCTTCTTCTCTCATCTTGGCCGTAGCAATGATCTAGACTCTTCATCTGGCTGAAGACCTGTAAGAAACGTACATGTATATTTGTCGCATCGCTAGTGTATTTTGGGATTTTTGTAAACTATGCGCTCCCTAGTAGAGCATACTAAACTTCATAGTTGTCCATGGTACAGACTCAGCTCCGCACCTCTGGAAAAACATCACGAAGTTGACCCAGGCCAGCAGCACGGCCGCAGAGCCGGCCTTCCACTGCGGATCGGTGCTATGGCCCAGCCAGAATGGAGCAGCGAATGCCAGACAGCAGCAGTGCTGGGCCAGCCACATCAGGTTGGTCGGCTCCACTATGTAGGACAGCTTCTGGCAAAGTGGAGGGGGCGGGGGTTGAACTTGAACTACGAGCTAATTTGTATCATAAGTTTAATTATTTTTCTTGCCTTGCCAGCCCCAGTCACTCCTCTGCCCCCCCCCGTTTGATTAACTGAACTTCACACCCTGGGGGTGGGGGTAAGTCTGAAATGTACATTGTCTGCCCCGCTATACTAATGTACATCAATCCTGCATGTCTGGGCGCAACCTAGGGATTCACCCGGCCGATTCTATTGGCAACGCACACATGTAAGTCGCTATTGGACAGAACAGTAGTCACGTGACTGCTCTCAGCCAATAGCGACTTACATGTGTGTGTTGCCAATAGAAACGGCCGGATGATTCCCAAGGTTGCGCATGTATCCTGCACTGATAAGAGTTTATCGGGAAGTCACGTGCTTTGTTGTATTTGCAAATCTAACTAATAGCCTATTTTATCGTCATTTCAAGCATTTAAAATTTAACTTTAATTATCCACTCGTAATAAAGCCTACCCATTCGAAAAAAAACAAATCGTTTCCTTAGCCTTGTACGGGGACCAACCATGCGTCATCAAAAGCACCCCAACAGCAGTAACAACAGCACCCCAACAGCATTAAAAACACCCCAACAGCAGTAACAACAGCACCCCAACAGCATTAAAAGCACCCCAACAGCAGTAACAACAGCACCCCAACAGCATTAAAAACACCCCAACAGCAGTAACAACAGCACCCCAACAGCATTAAAAACACCCCAACAGCAGTAACAACAGCACCCCAACAGCATTAAAAACACCCCAACAGCAGTAACAACACCCCAACAGCTGTAACAACAGCACCCCAACAGCTGTAACAACAGCACCCCAACAGCAGTAACAACAGCACCCAAACAGCAGTAACAACAGCACCCAAACAGTAACAACAGCACCCCAACAGCTGTAACAACAGCACCCAAACAGCTGTAACAACAGCACCCAAACAGCTGTAACAACAGCACCCAAACAGCTGTAAAAACAGCACCCAAACAGCTGTAACAACAGCACCCAAACAGTAACAACAGCACCCCAACAGCTGTAACAACAGCACCCAAACAGCTGTAACAACAGCACCCAAACAGCTGTAACAACAGCACCCAAACAGCTGTAAAAACAGCACCCAAACAGCTGTAACAACAGCACCCCAACAGCTGTAACAACAGCACTTTTTCTACCAGACTTAAATATGCTCAAAAACAAAACGAACCTGTTGGAAAATTTCTATAATCTCTTTCAATAAGTTGACGCCACTGAACCCGCACACGATGCCAATTGGAATTTGCACCTTCCACAGGTAGTTCTGTTCTCCCAGCAGGCGAGCAGTCTGAAGCATTTCATCAGAGTTTTGGAGGCAGTTAGGGCACAAAAACCTGAGACCCTCTTCGTCGGCTTTAAATACGATTTATTAAAATAAAAATTATGATAATTAATTACAAGATACTGGCACTGCTCAGTCAATTCGGTGCCCTCCGTGTGCCGTCTCGACGGATGGATGCTAACAAACGCGGTTATCGCCGCCAGGAACAGGATGTACAGTAGCAGGTTGATGTTGTGGAACCAGCAGCCGTATTGCCGCCTATAAGTCACGGTTTATCGGTTTAGAAATTTTCAATTCTCAATCATATTTCTCTAGCTGCATCGGCCACTAACTGAAGTGCCATTCTTGCTTGTCTGATCTCGCGATACACCCCCCCCCCTGGTTCGATTCCGTGAGCGGCTAAAGTTGAAAGTCGTTGAAGACGTTTCGCCACCGGTGCCCACAGCCCTCATGCAAATATTTTTAAATCGCTCACCACTTCATTGAGAGATAGGCGGTGCACAGCGGATGCGTCAGCAAGTCAACTTGGTCAAACATCAGCATAGCCTGAAATGAATTCGCACTGAATTAGTTTTGTTTCAGAGAAACGCCGTCTTGAACAATATCAATATTGTTAAATTGTTATTGAACAATAACACTGACCTGCATAGTCGGCATAAAAACGTAGGACCTTTGAATCCTTTTCTCAAGCTGTGGAATCAACTTCGGATGTACTTGCATAATGTCGAAATAATAGACTGTCTGTAACCAATGGAGAGCATTATATGGACTATGCGATCAGTTCACTTACGAATACTTTGTCTTTCACTTACTGTATTGTTCTCTTCCGCGATGCATCTGTCCAGCAGTAGCTGAAACATCCCCGGGAAAAAGAGGGGTTAAGGTTTTCAACTCTTCTCCAAGACCGATGTGACCCCTTTACACCAGTGTCCCATACAGACTAGTGTGATTCCCTACAGA
Organism: Macrostomum lignano; assembly: GCA_002269645.1. NCBI lineage: Eukaryota > Metazoa > Platyhelminthes > Macrostomidae > Macrostomum > Macrostomum lignano. Next base: position 86,690 of record NIVC01003154.1, read on the forward strand.
CTGGTGTGATTCCCTACAGACTGGTGTGATTCCCTACAGACTGGTGTGATTCACCACAGACTGGTGTGATTCCCTACAGACTGGAGTGATTCCCTACAGACTGGAGTGATTCCCTACAGAATGGAGTGATTCCCTACAGATTAGTGTGATTCCCCACAGACTGGTGTGATTCCCTACAGACTGGAGTGATTCCCTACAGACTGGTGTGATTCACCACAGACTGGTGTGATTCACCACAGACTGGTGTGACTTCCTACAGACTGGTGTGATTCCCTACAGACTGGAGTGATTCCCTACAGACTGGTGTGATTCACCACAGACTAGTGTGATTCACCACAGACTGGTGTGACTTCCTACAGACTGGTGTGATTCCCTACAGATTGGTGTGATTCCCTACAGACTGGTGTGATTCCCTACAGATTGGTGTGATTCCCTACAGAATGGGCATGATTCCCTACAGATTGGTGTGATTTCCTACAGATTGGTGTGATTCCCTACAGAATGGGCATGATTCCCTACAGATTGGTGTGATTCCCTACAGACTGGTGTGATTCCCTACAGATTGGTGTGATTCCCTACAGACTGGTGTGATTCCCTACAGAATGGAGTGATTCCCTACAGATTAGTGTGATTCCCCACAGACTGGTGTGATTCCCTACAGACTGGAGTGATTCCCTACAGACTGGTGTGATTCACCACAGACTGGTGTGATTCACCACAGACTGGTGTGACTTCCTACAGACTGGTGTGATTCCCTACAGACTGGAGTGATTCCCTACAGACTGGTGTGATTCACCACAGACTAGTGTGATTCACCACAGACTGGTGTGACTTCCTACAGACTGGTGTGATTCCCTACAGACTGGTGTGATTCCCTACAGACTGGTGTGATTCCCTACAGATTGGTGTGATTCCCTACAGAATGGGCATGATTCCCTACAGATTGGTGTGATTTCCTACAGATTGGTGTGATTCCCTACAGAATGGGCATGATTCCCTACAGATTGGTGTGATTCCCTACAGACTGGTGTGATTCCCTACAGATTGGTGTGATTCCCTACAGACTGGTGTGATTCCCTACAGAATGGGCATGATTCCCTACAGACTGGTGTGATTCCCTACAGATTGGTGTGATTCCCTACAGATTGGTGTGATTCCCTACAGACTGGTGTGATTCCCTACAGACTGGTGTGATTCCCTACAGAATGGGCATGATTCCCTACAGACTGGTGTGATTCCCTACAGATTGGTGTGATTCCCTACAGACTGGTGGGATTCCCTACAGACTGGTGTGATTCCCTACAGATTGGTGTGATTCCCTACAGACTGGTGTGATTCCCTACAGACTGGTGTGATTCCCTACAGATTGGTGTGATTCCCTACAGATTGGTGTGATTCCCTACAGAATGGGCATGATTCCCTACAGATTGGTGTGATTCCCTACAGACTGGTGTGATTCCCTACAGACTGGTGTGATTCCCTACAGACTGGTGTGATTCCCTACAGACTGGTGTGATTCCCTACAGACTGGTGTGATTCCCTACAGAATGGGCATGATTCCTTACAGACTGGTGTGATTCCCTACAGACTGGAGTGATTCCCTACAGACTGGTGTGATTCCCTACAAACTGGTGTGATTCCCTACAGACTGGTGTGATTCACCACAGACTGGTGTGACTTCCTACAGACTGGTGTGATTCCCTACAGACTGGTGTGATTCCCTACAGAATGGGCATGATTCCCTACAGATTGGTGTGATTCCCTACAGAATGGGCATGATTCCCTACAGATTGGTGTGATTTCCTACAGATTGGTGTGATTCCCTACAGAATGGGCATGATTCCCTACAGATTGGTGTGATTCCCTACAGACTGGTGTGATTCCCTACAGATTGGTGTGATTCCCTACAGACTGGTGTGATTCCCTACAGAATGGAGTGATTCCCTACAGATTAGTGTGATTCCCCACAGACTGGTGTGATTCCCTACAGACTGGAGTGATTCCCTACAGACTGGTGTGATTCACCACAGACTGGTGTGATTCACCACAGACTGGTGTGACTTCCTACAGACTGGTGTGATTCCCTACAGACTGGAGTGATTCCCTACAGACTGGTGTGATTCACCACAGACTAGTGTGATTCACCACAGACTGGTGTGACTTCCTACAGACTGGTGTGATTCCCTACAGACTGGTGTGATTCCCTACAGACTGGTGTGATTCCCTACAGATTGGTGTGATTCCCTACAGAATGGGCATGATTCCCTACAGATTGGTGTGATTTCCTACAGATTGGTGTGATTCCCTACAGAATGGGCATGATTCCCTACAGATTGGTGTGATTCCCTACAGACTGGTGTGATTCCCTACAGATTGGTGTGATTCCCTACAGACTGGTGTGATTCCCTACAGAATGGGCATGATTCCCTACAGACTGGTGTGATTCCCTACAGATTGGTGTGATTCCCTACAGATTGGTGTGATTCCCTACAGACTGGTGTGATTCCCTACAGACTGGTGTGATTCCCTACAGAATGGGCATGATTCCCTACAGACTGGTGTGATTCCCTACAGATTGGTGTGATTCCCTACAGACTGGTGGGATTCCCTACAGACTGGTGTGATTCCCTACAGATTGGTGTGATTCCCTACAGACTGGTGTGATTCCCTACAGACTGGTGTGATTCCCTACAGATTGGTGTGATTCCCTACAGATTGGTGTGATTCCCTACAGAATGGGCATGATTCCCTACAGATTGGTGTGATTCCCTACAGACTGGTGTGATTCCCTACAGACTGGTGTGATTCCCTACAGACTGGTGTGATTCCCTACAGACTGGTGTGATTCCCTACAGACTGGTGTGATTCCCTACAGAATGGGCATGATTCCTTACAGACTGGTGTGATTCCCTACAGACTGGAGTGATTCCCTACAGACTGGTGTGATTCCCTACAAACTGGTGTGATTCCCTACAGACTGGTGTGATTCACCACAGACTGGTGTGACTTCCTACAGACTGGTGTGATTCCCTACAGACTGGTGTGATTCCCTACAGAATGGGCATGATTCCCTACAGATTGGTGTGATTCCCTACAGAATGGGCATGATTCCCTACAGATTGGTGTGATTTCCTACAGATTGGTGTGATTCCCTACAGAATGGGCATGATTCCCTACAGATTGGTGTGATTCCCTACAGACTGGTGTGATTCCCTACAGATTGGTGTGATTCCCTACAGACTGGTGTGATTCCCTACAGAATGGAGTGATTCCCTACAGATTAGTGTGATTCCCCACAGACTGGTGTGATTCCCTACAGACTGGAGTGATTCCCTACAGACTGGTGTGATTCACCACAGACTGGTGTGATTCACCACAGACTGGTGTGACTTCCTACAGACTGGTGTGATTCCCTACAGACTGGAGTGATTCCCTACAGACTGGTGTGATTCACCACAGACTAGTGTGATTCACCACAGACTGGTGTGACTTCCTACAGACTGGTGTGATTCCCTACAGACTGGTGTGATTCCCTACAGACTGGTGTGATTCCCTACAGATTGGTGTGATTCCCTACAGAATGGGCATGATTCCCTACAGATTGGTGTGATTTCCTACAGATTGGTGTGATTCCCTACAGAATGGGCATGATTCCCTACAGATTGGTGTGATTCCCTACAGACTGGTGTGATTCCCTACAGATTGGTGTGATTCCCTACAGACTGGTGTGATTCCCTACAGAATGGGCATGATTCCCTACAGACTGGTGTGATTCCCTACAGATTGGTGTGATTCCCTACAGATTGGTGTGATTCCCTACAGACTGGTGTGATTCCCTACAGACTGGTGTGATTCCCTACAGAATGGGCATGATTCCTTACAGACTTGTGTGATTCCCTACAGACTGGAGTGATTCCCTACAGACTGGTGTGATTCCCTACAAACTGGTGTGATTCCCTACAGACTGGTGTGATTCACCACAGACTGGTGTGACTTCCTACAGACTGGTGTGATTCCCTACAGACTGGTGTGATTCCCTACAGAATGGGCATGATTCCCTACAGATTGGTGTGATTCCCTAAAGAATGGGCATGATTCCCTACAGATTGGTGTGATTCCCTACAGTGTGATCCTTCGGCTGCAGGTTGACTTAAATAATCCTATGCACTTTTCTGTCCCCAGATTTTTTCATACCTCTGTGCACTCCGGCAGGAACTTGACCGTCTCAAAAATTGGACAGTGATTGGGTCCGACATTCCACAGGATCTCCTTCCAGCGCTCGTGTTGAATCACAGCGGCCACCACCTCGCGCTCGCAGGACTTGGTGGCGTAGTTAAAAAACAGCATACCGTCGGAGTCTTGAAGGACTGCGGCACCGCTGGAGAGCAGGAAGGTCACTGTGCTGGCTTGACCAAACTCGGCCGCCAAGTGGAGGGCCGTTTTCTAAGAAAGTTTACAAAGACAGAAACATTTAAAATAGCAATCGTGACTGCAACAGAAACAAAAAGCTTGCTCTCGGAGAGGTATTTAAAAATTGGTACCAGGAATCGTCCAACTCTCGGCGTTTTACAGCAGGACGGCATCGAAAAATGCCTGGAACCCCCTGTAGAACATGGAGAAACATGACAAGCACAGAGACCTGATCTCTGGTACAAAGACTGTTGACACTCCTGCAGTACTCTAGCTTTGATTTTTTCAACTAATGAGCACGAGAAAGTTGCTTAGTCTTGGTGCTCATCTTAATCACAGTTCTTGTCGTCACATTCACTTGCAATGTGCGAGCGTCAGTGCTCGCTGTACTCTTAGCAAAAGTTAGTCTGACCCACGACAGACCCACCTCGAGTCGATTTTTTGCGTCGATAATTCCATGATTAACGGCTAGAATGAGTTTGGCCACGTCAATGTGGCCCTGTTTGGCGACCAGGTGAAGCGCAGTGTTGCCGTTGGTGTCTCTGAAATTTTTATAGTTTTTTTAGATTAGGGGTGTCAGAGACGTCGCTCTGGGATTTCAAAGACTTCACTCTTGGGTGTCAGAGACGTCGCTCTGGGATTTCAAAGACTTCACTCTTGGGTGTCAGAGACGTCACTCTGGGATTTCAAAGACTTCACTCTTGGGTGTCAGAGACGTCGCTCTGGGATTTCAAAGACTTCACTCTTGGGTGTCAGAGACGTCGCTCTGGGATTTCAAAGACTTCACTCTTGGGTGTCAGAGACGTCGCTCTGGGATTTCAAAGACTTCACCCTGGGGTATCAGAGACCGTCATTTTGGAATATCAGAGACGATACTTATCAGGAGCAAGAGACCCCCTTTGGGTAATGAGAGGCGCTAGTGAATGGAAAATATTAAAAATGCTCACTTCAGCAGTACGGAGCCCCGCTGCAGCAGCAGGCCGACAACCTTTGCGTGGCCGCCCTCGGCAGCCAGGTGTAGCGGCGACTTACCCTGCCGGTCGACAATATTCAGCAGCATCGGGCACGAGTCAATCAAACTGCGACAAGTGTTAAATCGGCCGTATCTGGCTGCAAAGTGCAACGGCGAGCTGAAGTCCAGGTTGAGCACGTAACACTCGGCGCCAAGCTTCAGCAGGACGTTGGTGACGGCCATGTAGCCCTTTCTGATGGCGTAGTGCAGCGGGGTGCACCCGAATGTGTCCTTCTGATTGAGCTGTCCGGCGAACTTCTGTGGTGGATGCGGGAGGGCGAAGGCAGAGGTTGAGCCAACTCACTCATAAACTCATGAACTCACTGATGAACTGGTGAGCTCACTCACCAAGCTTGTTTCGTTGGTGAACAGACCGGTCATACGCTCGCATTGACTGCCAGCTATGATTGACAGGTGTAAGAAATTTCTCCCATCCCGATCCACAGCCGAAACATCAGCTCCGTGCGCCAGCAGGGCTCGAATGCAGTCCACAGCTGCCTGTCGAGCTGACAACAGCAGCACTGTGTCTTCTTGACAGTCCCGCAGTTCAACATTGGCGCTTGGCTGTTGGGTTGGTGAGGAGAATAGCAGAGCTCAGTGAAGGATCGGTGAGGAGAATAGCAGAGCTCAGTGAAGAATCGGTGAGGAGAATAGCAGAGCTCAGTGAAGAATCAATGAGGAGAATAGCAGAGCTCAGTGAAGGATCGGGGAGGAGAATAGCAGAGCTCAGTGAAGAATCGGTGAGGAGAATAGCAGAGCTCAGTGAAGAATCAATGAGGAGAATAGCAGAGCTCAGTGAGTTGAGGGGATATGAGTTGATGAATCAGACCCTCACCTGAAGCAGCAGCAGGTTCAGTGCGTTGACCCGATCAAAAATGACAGCCTTGTGCAGCGGAGTCTGCCCATTGATGTCGCGTCGTGCCAAAACGATCGCAGCTCTCTGTGGCTGGTGCCGCAGCATCAGGTCCAGCATTTCGGTTTCACCTTTCAGCGCCCCAAGATGGATGGCGGTGCTGCCGTCCCCAGTTGATTCCACATCGTGCTCGGAAACTTTGTACGGCCTCGGCGGAGTGTCAATCTCGGCGCCCAGCTGCAGGCAGAGCCGGAGGCAGGTCGGGTCACCCGAAGTCACGGCCAGGTGCAGCGGCAGGTTGCCCTCCATGTCTGGGTGACTCATCAGGCCGCAGCTGGGCATGCCGAGAGTCTCACAATTGGCTCTGACCATGAAGTCGAGGCACCGCTTGCTGGCATGGACAACCGACACGTGCACCGGATAGCTTCCCAAGCGATTGGGGATGCAGAGCTTCAGACCGCGCTGCGTCTAAGTTTGAGTATGGATTGAGTATGGATTGAGTATGGATTGAGTATGGCTTGAGTATGGTTTGAGTATGGCTTGAGTATGGCTTGAGTATGGTTTGAGTATGGCTTGAGTATGGCTTGAGTATGGCTTGAGTATGGCTTGAGTATGGATTGAGTATGGCTTGAGTATGGTTTGAGTATGGCTTGAGTATGGGTTTGAGTATGGATTGAGTATGGCTTGAGTATGGCTTGAGTATGGATTGAGTATGGTTTGAGTATGGCTTGAGTATGGCTTGAGTATGGCTTGAGTATGGCTTGAGTATGGTTTGAGTATGGTTTGAGTATGGTTTGAGTATGGCTTGAGTATGGATTGAGTATGGCTTGAGTATGGTTTGAGTATGGTTTGAGTATGGCTTGAGTATGGCTTGAGTATGTCTTGAGTATGGTTTGAGTATGGCTTGAGTATGGTTTGAGTATGGTTTGAGTATGGTTTGAGTATGGTTTGAGTATGGTTTGAGTATGGTTTGAACGCAGTTAAAGCACTGCCTAAGCATGAGTTTCAGTGTGGTTTGAACTGTAAATTTTAACATTGTTTTACTTAAAATTGTTCCTAAGTCAATCATTAGTGCTATGGAACATTAATATATATATTGCAATAAACTTTGGTTCAGTTCTAATCTGTTGAAATTCCCACAAGCACAGTAGGGCTTAGCTCATCTGGAAACACAATAGCGCCAATTCAAATTTACAATATCAACAAAATAACGAGCCCATTGGTGACTCAGTGTACATGTACCTGTGCAAATATCCTATTAGTAAGCGGCCAACTTCTTCAACCCATAGCCATCTATTTGGTGTGATAAGGGGATAGGGCTGGGTGAGACAACTGGAGTGAATCTGGTAGAGCTGGAGTGAGGCTGGAGTGAATCTGGTAGAGGCTGGAGTGAATCTGGTAGGCCTGGAGTGAATCTGGTAGGCCTGGAGTGAATCTGATAGGCCTGGAGTGAATCTGGTAGGCCTGGAGTGAATCTGGTAGGCCTGGAGTGAATCTGGTAGAGGCTGGAGTGAATCTGGTAGGCCTGGAGTGAATCTGATAGGCCTGGAGTGAATCTGGTAGGCCTGGAGTGAATCTGGTAGGCCTGGAGTGAATCTGGTAGGCCTGGAGTGAATCTGGTAGAGGCTGGAGTGAATCTGGTAGGCCTGGAGTGAATCTGGTAGGCCTGGAGTGAATCTGGTAGGCCTGGAGTGAATCTGGTAGGCCTGGAGTGAATCTGGTAGGCCTGGAGTGAATCTGGTAGGCCTGGAGTGAATCTGGTAGGCCTGGAGTGAATCTGGTAGGCCTGGAGTGAATCTGGTAGGCCTGGAGTGAATCTGGTAGGCCTGGAGTGAATCTGGTAGGCCTGGAGTGAATCTGGTAGGCCTGGAGTGAATCTGGTAGGCCTGGAGTGAATCTGGTAGAGGCTGGAGTGAATCTGGTAGGCCTGGAGTGAATCTGGTAGGCCTGGAGTGAATCTGGTAGGCCTGGAGTGAATCTGGTAGGCCTGGAGTGAATCTGGTAGAGGCTGGAGTGAATCTGGTAGGCCTGGAGTGAATCTGGTAGGCCTGGAGTGAATCTGGTAGGCCTGGAGTGAATCTGGTAGGCCTGGAGTGAATCTGGTAGGCCTGGAGTGAATCTGGTAGGCCTGGAGTGAATCTGATAGAACTGGAGTGAATCTGGTAGGCCTGGAGTGAATCTGATAGAACTGGAGTGAATCTGGTAGGCCTGGACTGAATCTGATAGAACTGGAGTGAATCTGATAGAACTGGAGTGAATCTGGTACGCCTGGAGTAAATGTCTCACTCACCAGAATTTCCAGCACCTCAGCCGAGTCATTTAGGCAGGCAAAGTGGGCAGCCGTGTATCCCTGATAGCCCTGCAGGTTCAACTCGATGCCTGGCGACTGGCACAGCTCCACAATGCAGGCTGTCAGGTTCATCTCGCTGGCCAGGTGAATGGGGGCAGTTTTGGTTGCTCGCGCCAGCACGTTTGGCTCGGCGCCAAGTCTCAGCAGCTGGCGGACGGCGAGAGGCCGATCCGAGGCCACTGCCTCGTGCAGCGGGGTCCGACCGAAGCTGTCCTGCGCGTTCAGGTCTGGAGGGGGAGGGCACAGCCGAGACTAACAATTAGCCTACGAGTTAGGCCATCAATTAGAGTAATAATTAGCCAACGAGTTAGGCAATCAATTAGACTAATAATTAGTCAACGAGTTAGGCAATCAATTAGATTTATAATTAGCCTACGAGTTAGGCAATCAATTAGATTTATAATTAGCCTACGAGTTAGGCAATCAATTAGACTAATAATTAGCCTACAAGTTAGGCAATCAATTAGACTAACAATTAGCCTACGAGTTAGGCCATCAATTAGAGTAATAATTAGCCAACGAGTTAGGCAATCAATTAGACTAATAATTAGCCAACGAGTTAGGCAATCAATTAGATTTATAATTAGCCTACGAGTTAGGCAATCAATTAGACTAATAATTAGCCTACAAGTTAGGCCATCAATTAGACTAATAATCAATTAGGCTAACAGTTAGGCTATCAATTAGAATAATGATTGGGCTTTTGAGTGGGTTGTCAGACAGCACCACGAAGTAAGAATATCTATTGTGCTGTTAGGGATTAAAATAAAAACCGGCCGTTTAAATAGGCTACTGATTAGACTAACGAAAAGACAAAAAAAATAAGGTACTCACTTAACTACCTTTTAGACTAATAAATAAGCTATCAATTAGACTGCCAAATAAACTACTAATTTGGCCTATGAAGACTATGAATTAGGTTACACGAGGGTAAATTAGACTACAAATTATACTATAAATGATACTACGAAGTAGACTATAAACTTAACTACGAATAAAACTATAAATTAGACTACGAATAAAACTAAAATTAGACTACGAATAAAACTAGAAATTAGACTACGAATAAAACTAGAAATTAGACTATGAATAAAACTAGAAATTAGACTATGAATAAAACTATAAATTAGACTACGAATAAAACCAGAAATTAGACTACGAATAAAACTAGAAATTAGACTACGAATAAAACTAGAAATTAGACTACGAATAAAACTAGAAATTAGACTACGAATAAAACTAGAAATTAGACTATGAATAAAACTAGAAATTAGACTACGAATAAAACTAGAAATTAGACTACGAATAAAACTAGAAATTAGACTACGAATAAAACTAGAAATTAGACTACGAATAAAACTAGAAATTAGACTACGAATAAAACTAGAAATTAGACTACGAATGAAGCTATAAATTAGACTACGAATAAAACTAGAAATTAGACTACGAATAAAACTAGAAATTAGACTACGAATAAAACTAGAAATTAGACTACGAATAAAACTAGAAATTAGACTACGAATAAAACTATAAATTAGACTACGAATAAAACTAGAAATTAGACTACGAATAAAACTAGAAATTAGACTACGAATAAAACTAGAAATTAGACTATGAATAAAACTAGAAATTAGACTACGAATAAAACTAGAAATTAGACTACGAATAAAACTAGAAATTAGACTACGAATAAAACTAGAAATTAGACTACGAATGAAGCTATAAATTAGAATAAGAGTTAGTGCTTCTGCCAGTATTGAAATTGTATTGCAATGAGTTTTCTATGATTTTTAGAAATAGACGAAAAATTCCCTAATCGAAGCATCGACTTATTTCAACTTTCACCACTGATTCCTTATGCAAGGTTTTATTGCCACTTTTTGTGTAACCCCAGCAAACAGTCGACTTACTGCAAACACGGTACCACTTTATCGAAATATTTTTCAACTTAATTATTTGCTCAAAGCTTCGAAGCCATGTTAGGTTTTGCATCAAGATCTCGATCTGTTTGCCATGTAAAAAATAAATATTATAGCCCTGAACTGTAGAAGTGGTTGCCATGGTAACTCAAGACGAAACTGAAAAATGTTTTTAGAAACCTTCATCTATTTTTTCGCGGCGGGGAAATGTTGATACAGGGTGAAAGCAAGACACGAGAACTACTTAGTTATTCAGTCTGAACTTTCATAGCTGTAAGGGTTTTCGTAAGCTTCGGATCTGAAGGCTTTTAGGAGCTGAAGGCTTTTAGGAGCTGAAGGCTTTTAGGAGCTGAAGGCTTTTAGGAGCTGAAGGCTTTTAGGAGCTGAAGGCTTTTAGGAGCTGAAGGCTTTTAGGAGCTGAAGGCTTTTAGGAGCTGAAGGTTCTTAGGAGCTGAAGGTTTTTAGGAGCTGAAGGTTCTTAGGAGCTGAAGGTTTTTAGGAGCTGAAGGTTTTTAGGAGCTGGAGGTTTTTAGGAGCTGAAAGCTTTTAGGAGCTGAAGGCTTTTAGTAGCTGAAGGTTCTTAGGAGCTGAAGGTTCTTAAGATCTGAAGGTTTTTAGGATCTGAAGGTTCTCTACGAGTATCTGTATCTGCTAGGTTCTCTACGAGTATCTGTATCTGCTAGGTTCTCTACGAGTATCTGTATCTGCTAGGTTCTCTACGAGTATCTGTATCTGCTAGGTTCTCTACGAGTATCTGTATCTGCTAGGTTCTCTACGAGCATCTGTATCTGCTAGGTTCTCTACGAGTATCTGTATCTGCTAGGTTCTCTACGAGTATCTGTATCTGCTAGGTTCTCTACGAGTATCTGTATCTGCTAGGTTCTCTACGAGTATCTGTATCTGCTAGGTTCTCTACGAGTATCTGTATCTGCTAGGTTCTCTACGAGTATCTGTATCTGCTAGGTTCTCTACGAGTATCTGTATCTGCTAGGTTCTCTACGAGTATCTGTATCTGCTAGGTTCTCTACGAGTATCTGTATCTGCTAGGTTCTCTACGAGTATCTGTATCTGCTAGGTTCTCTACGAGTATCTGTATCTGCTAGGTTCTCTACGAGTATCTGTATCTGCTAGGTTCTCTACGAGTATCTGTATCTGCTAGGTTCTCTACGAGTATCTGTATCTGGCCCATGAGGTAAAAGGTCTGCCGCGACTCCTGGTTTAGGCACACGAAATTCAAGTGCACGGGTCAAGTTCTTCTTGCCCATTTTTAAATATAAGAATCAAGTTGCCAGCCCTCCGGATCGTCGAGATATTCAACGATTCTGCCAGAAGGTCGGATTTTTCCCATAAGCACCAGTGTATTCAAATACATGCCTGTGCGCCAATCAGCACTGAGCCTCAGTGCAGCCTTGCCAAGCCTCCAAATTTCATCAGCACGTCGACCACATGTGTCTGCATCAGCTCTGCCTACGTTGGTCACTGGCTTTCACCCAGGCGGAGCTTCTGGACCTTCAACAGGTTGGTGCAACTCAGATGATCAGTTATTCTCGACATTAAATCGTAGGCGAACCTCAACTGCTGGGCATCCTCAAATAGTCTCTCAAGCATGCAGCCATCGTCCTGGCACCGTCGGCACGTTCAGCAGGTGGCACTGGCAAGAATTCAAATGAATTCCAATTTTTAATCATCAGGTATGTACAGTTGAAATGAGTTTAAACTCAATTGAAGTCAATTGATTGCGATTAAATTACCAACAGAACTCCTGTCTCTAGGCCAGGACCTCGTGGGGACAGGACAGGCCTCACAACAAGAGATTCGCTTCAGTCTCTTCTTGCTACTCTTCAGTAGTCAGTCTCTCATATTGATAGTTGTTGTTGTTGTTAAGCCAGGGGGGGGGGGCTAACCGCGGATCAGCCCGAAAGGGGGCTCTACCGCAGGGATCTATCTGTGGGCCATACTGCCAGGGGCATGTAGCCCGAGAGGCCACAATTGGAACCAGAGCTCAGGAGTCTGGTGAGAACATGGAGTATTGGTGCTACTAGCCCAAACCTACGGTACAAGACACCGCCAACCCAAAAAGTGGAATCAGGGACGGTTCTAGGACCGAGTCCACCCAGGCCACCACCCAGCAGACAAGTCTTTGGGAGTGCGCAGAAAAAGTTGGAATTAGCGAAAAAAGCTTGGGTTACTACTGAAAGCGGTCCGAGAGCGGGGAAACCCCGAAGTCTACAGAAAAGGCTTTAATATTGGAGCGAGTCTGGAAGGCTTGTTTCCGAGGGCGAGTCTCCTATCAAGAGGTAAAAGTAGACAAAAACCCTCCTATAGGGCTGCAAGCCACAAGGGTATCGCCTATCCAGCTCAATATTGGAGGCCAGGCCAAGGGGTCGGGAAGGGGCACAAGGAGCAAGAGGACCCGGACCTAACCGGTATCCCCGATTCGGGACGAACATCCAACCCAGGACACCAATCCACTGTCAGGATGAGAGCCAGAGACACTATTTCATATTCATAATTTCAACCAGTTACAGATAAGTTTCTCAGACAGCAAAGAAATATTTGCAAGTCAAGGCAGGCCATCCACAAGACGATTGTCTTAATTGTCACAAAAAAGGAAAAAAAGCAATGGTTTATCAGACAAAAAAGCTCGCATGTTTTACATCCCTTAGAATACCAGTAGGTGTAGTAAAAACAATATATTTATTGTGCATACATAATTCATACATACTGTCTCGACAGGCCATGCATATCTTTATTGTTTACATCGAATAGGAGAGAAGGAGAGCTCGGTCGTAACAGGCTTGACCTGAATAAGCCCAAGTACTGCTAGTTACAGTGTTCGCAAACACCCAGTTTTTATCTCTATGACAACGACTGAACACCCGAGGGTTTTGGCCATAGACATTTTTATTACTAAATTCAAACAATCTGCAATCTGTAGACAGAATAATTGAAAACAAAGAGAAACATCACATTACAAACGGAAACTAATTCTAATAGCTGGGGGCACCGTGAATTCCGGCACAGATGAAAGTATAAAATAAATTCAATTTTTACGCATTTAAACAAACAATGCAGAAAGGTAAGCGATAGGAAAAATGGATATAAACTGCAGTTTTTTTCTTTTTTAACATTAAATGATAATTCACTATTCTTTAGTTGGCCATACCGAAGTTAGTACTGCGTTCGTGTGTCAGACATATTTTAAGCCTGTGTCAGCGATGTTTGACAGTCTGTGTCAGCGATGTTTGACATTCTGTGTCAGCGATGTTTGACAGTCTGTGTCAGTGATGTTTGACAGTCTGTGTCAGTGATGTCTGACAGTCTGTGTCAGTAATGTTTGACAGTCTGTGTCAGTAATGTTTGATAGTCTGTGTCAGTGATGCTTGACAGTCTTTGTCAGTGATGTTTGACAGTCTGTGTCAGTGATGTCTGACAGTCTGTGTCAGTGATTTTTGATAGTCTGTGTCAGTGATGCTTGACATTCTGTGTCAGTGATGTCTGACAGTCTGCGTCAGTGATGTTTGACAGTCTGTGTCAGTGATGTTTGACAGTCTGTGTCAGTGATGTTTGACAGTCTGTGTCAGTAATGTTTGATAGTCTGTGTCAGTGATGTTTGACAGTCTGTGTCAGTGATGTTTGACAGTCTGTGTCAGTGATGTTTGACAGTCTGTGTCAGTAATGTTTGATAGTCTGTGTCAGTGATGTTTGACAGTCTGTGTCAGTAATGTTGGACATTCTGTGTCAGTGATGTTTGACAGTCTGTGTCAGTGATGTCTCACAGTCTGTGTCAGAGATGCTTGACAGTCTGTGTCATTGATACTTGATAGTCTGTGTCAGTAATGTTTGACATTCTGTGTCAGTGATGTTTTACAGTCTGTGTCAGTGATGTTGGACATTCTGTGTCAGTAATGTCTGACAGTCTGTGTCAGAGATGCTTGACAGTCTGTGTCAGTGATGTTTTACAGTCTGTGTCAGTGATGTCTGACAGTCTGTGTCAGTGATGTTTGACAGTCTGTGTCAGAGATGCTTGACAGTCTGTGTCAGTGATGTTTTACAGTCTGTGTCAGTGATGTCTGACAGTCTGTGTCAGAGATGCTTGACAGTCTGTGTCAGTGATGTTTTACAGTCTGTGTCAGTGATGTCTGACAGTCTGTGTCAGTGATGTTTTACAGTCTGTGTCAGTGATACTTGACAGTCTGTGTCAGAGATGCTTGATAGTCTGTGTCAGTGATACTTGACAGTCTGTGTCAGTGACTTGACAGTCTGTGTCAGTGATACTTGACAGTCTGTGTCAGTGACTTGACAGTCTGTGTCAGTGATACTTGACAGTCTGTGTCAGTGACTTGACAGTCTGTGTCAGTGATGTCTGACAGTCTGTGTCAGAGATGCTTGACAGTCTGTGTCAGACACAATCAATCGCCAGTCTGTAACATCTGTCAGACAAAAATGATATAGAAAACATAGAAATCTATCTGACAGCTGACACTAGATGAAATTTACACAAATCATATCTCAATGCCAGTAATGGCGAAGTGTGGGTAAAAAAAGCATTATTATTAAGCAAAACTAAAATCCAGAGCCACATTGGGTTAAGGTTAAGAAAAGTTGGCGCATTAAAAAAATTTAGTCACATATTTTAAAGCTGATCATGAGCAAAACTACTGACAACAGTAGTATCTGTATGATGTCAGTCTGAGCCCACAGACAATAATATTTATAACTCTCTCATTTATCAGATTAGCACCCTGACAGTTTAGCCAACACAAGCATGAGGATTGATTTCACAGCATGCCGAAGCCTTTGCTGTTGGCTATTGCTTTCAGTAGGCGGTCTTGCAGCTTGTCGTAACTGCTGTACTCGGGCAGTAACAGCACGTTGAAGCACGTGTGAGCAGTCGGCAGTCTGTCAATGGAATTGAGAAAGGATGGCTCTTAACATGCTACTGAAAGTGATTGAGGACATTGTCAGACATGAATATCAGATCACACTACTGACAGTAGATTGAGGACATTGTCAGACATGAATATTAGATCACACTACTGACAGTAGATTGAGGACATTGTCAGACATGAATAACAGATCACACTACTGACAGTAGATTGAGGATATTGTCAGACATGAATAGCAGATCACACTACTGACAGTAGATTGAGGACATTGTCAGACATAAATAACAGATCACACTACTGACAGTAGATTGAGGATATTGTCAGACATGAATATCAGATCACACTACTGACAGTAGATTGAGGATATTGTCAGACATAAATAACAGATCACACTACTGACAGTTGATTGAGGAGATTGTCAGACATAAATAACAGATCACACTACTGACAGTTGATTGAGGACATTGTCAGACATAAATAACAGATCACACTACTGACAGTTGATTGAGGACATTGTCAGACATAAATAACAGATCACACTACTGACAGTAGATTGAGGACATTGTCAGACATAAATAACAGATCACACAACTGACAGTAGATTGAGGATATTGTCAGACATAAATAACAGATCACACTACTGACAGTAGATAGAGGACATTGTCAGACATAAATAACAGATCACACTACTGACAGTTGATTGAGGACATTGTCAGACATAAATAACAGATCACACTACTGACAGTACTCACAAGCCTGCGCACTCACCTATCAGTGTCCGGTCCCTGCCTAGCAATGATAAACTTCATTTTCTTCATTCCACCGAGGGGCACACGGTCCGAACCGGTGACGAACTCAAGCAGTAGCCTCTTGTCAACGTCTGACATTGTGTGAACCAGCTTCCAGAAGTGCGCAATGATCGGCGAGTTTTCGGTGTAGCCGCCGTCATATTGAGTGTACTTCTGCAGCTCGTGAAAGTTGTAGGTCTGAGAAGCGAAGTTGAGTAAATACGGCTATTAGACTGGCTGTGTCAGACTCATGGGTGAGCTGGCTGTGCCAGACTCATGGGTGAGCTGGCTGTGTCAGACTCGGGTGAGCTGGCTGTGTCAGACTCATGGGTGAGCTGGCTGTGTCAGACTCGGGTGAGCTGGCTGTGTCAGACTCGGGTGAGCTGGCTGTGTCAGACTCATGGGTGAGCTGGCTGTGCCAGACTCATGGGTGAGCTGGCTGTGTCAGACTCATGGGTGAGCTGGCTGTGTCAGACTCGGGTGAGCTGGCTGTCAGACTCGGGTGAGCTGGCTGTGTCAGACTCGTGGGTGAGTTGGCTCAGGCTGTGTCACACTCATGGGTGGACTGGCTGGTCGACAGCTTGCGTCAAACATATTGGGTTTGACAGCTTGGGTCAGACAGAGCTTGACAGCGTGTCAGACCGAGCTTGACAGCTTGCGTCAGCAAGAAGTTTACAGCTTGTGTCAGACAGAGCTTGACAGCTTGTATCAGACAGAAGTTGACAGCTTGTGTCAGACAGAAGCTTACAGCTTGTGTCAGACAGAGCTTGACAGCTTGTATCAGACAGAAGTTGACAGCTTGTATCAGACAGAAGTTGACAGCTTGTGTCAGCCAGAAGTTGACAGCTTGTGTCAGACAGAAGTTGACAGCTTGTGTCAGCCAGAAGTTGACAGCTTGTGTCAGACAGAAGTTGACAGCTTGTGTCAGACAGAAGTTGACAGCTTGTGTCAGCCAGAAGTTGACAGCTTGTGTCAGACAGAAGTTGACAGCTTGTATCAGACAGAAGTTGACAGTTTGTGTCAGACAGAGCTTGACAGCTGGATCGAAATCGAATAGCTTTATCAAAAGAAGCAATAGCAGACAAGCATTCACCTTGCTGCCGCAGACCAGCAGTTCTATCTCGGTTGGGGCAAACAGTTGCAGCAATAGCGAGTTATCAATCACCAAATGGAAGCCTTTACAGAAAGCGTTGAACTGTTTCTCAATCATTCCATTGAGCAGGAAGTCCGAGTAGAGGTCCACGAATTCCTGCAAATTTTTTAGGTAACAGTGCACCCTGATCCTAACGACACCTTATCTATTAATTAGCTCTGTAGATACCCATGTACCCAATACCACCAGTTAATTACCTCTGTAGATACCCATGTACCCAATTCCACCACCAGTTAATCACCTCTGTAGATACCCATGTACCCAATTCCACCAGTTAATTACCTCTGTAGATACCCATGTACCCAATTCCACCACCAGTTAATCACCTCTGTAGATACCCATGTACCCAATTCCACCACCAGTTAATCACCTCTGTAGATACCCATGTACCCAATTCCACCATCAGTTAATTACCTCTGTAGATACCCATGCACCCAATAACTACCAGTTAATTACCTCTGTAGATACCCATGTACCCAATTCCACCACCAGTTAATCACCTCTGTAGATACCCATGTACCCAATTCCACCATCAGTTAATTACCTCTGTAGATACCCATGTACCCAATAACTACCAGTTAATTACCTCTGTAGATACCCATGTACCCAATAACTACCAATTACCTCTGCAGATACTCGTGTACCCAAAAGACTAACAGAGATACCCATTTGTTTAGCAGGTAAAATATCTACCTGTCTGTTCTCCTTAGTAACGGGAATATTGGCCCCGTCAGGTTTCAGTTCGTGATTCAGGGTGCTGCCAAATGCGTCCTGAAAGCTGATTGAGAAGCAGCCGAAAATGTCTTCAAAGCTGTCGCCATCGTATTCCAGCAGCTGCTGCATGCCCTGGGCCAGCTCCTGTTGGGGTATTGATGGCGCGGGAAGTGGAAATATCTGCGTTGTCAACTTATTGATTCGCCGCCAGATTCTCCTTTTCCCAGCCGAAAACAAATTCCCGGTCCCGTCCATCCATCAAGAAAAATTCCCCATTCCATCAACCAAGAGAAATTCCCCAGTCCATCAATCAAAAGAAATTCCCCAGTCCATCAACCGGGAGAAATTCCCCAGTCTACCAATCAAGAGCGATTCCCCAGACCATCAACACAAAGAAATTCCCCAGTCCATCTACCAAGAGAAATTCCCTAGTCCATCTACAAAGAGAAATTCCCCAGTCCATCTACAAAGAGAAATTCCCCAGTCCATCAACCAAGAGAAATTTCCCAGTCCATCAACCAAGAGAAATTCCCAGACCATCAACCAAGAGAAATTCCCCAGTCCATCAACCAAGAGAAATTCCCCAGTCCATCAACCAAGAGAAATACCCCAGTCCATCAACCAAGAGAAATACCCCAGTCCATCAACCAAGAGAAATTCCCCAGTCCATTAACCGAGAGAAATTCCCCAGTCCATCTACAAAGAGAAATTCCCCAGTCCATCTACAAAGAGAAATTCCCCAGTCCATCTACCAAGAGAAATTCCCCAGTCCATCAACCGAGAGAAATTCCCCAGTCCATCAACCGAGAGAAATTCCCCAGTCCATCTACAAAGAGAAATTCCCCAGTCCATCAACCAAGAGAAATTCCCCAGTCCATCTACAAAGAGAAATTCCCCAGTCCATCAACCAAGAGAAATTTCCCAGTCCATCAACCAAGAGAAATTTCCCAGTCCATCAACCAAGAGAAATTCCCCAGTCCATCAACCAAGAGAAATTCCCCAGTCCATCTACAAAGAGAAATTCCCCAGTCCATCAACCAAGAGAAATACCTCAGTCCATCAACCAAGAGAAATTCCCCAGTCCATCAACCAAGAGAAATTTCCCAGTCCATCAACCAAGAGAAATTCCCAGACCATCAACCAAGAGAAATTCCCCAGTCCATCAACCAAGAGAAATTCCCCAGTCCATCAACCAAGAGAAATACCCCAGTCAATCAACCAAGAGAAATACCCCAGTCCATCAACCAAGAGAAATTCCCCAGTCCATTAACCGAGAGAAATTCCCCAGTCCATCTACAAAGAGAAATTCCCCAGTCCATCTACAAAGAGAAATTCCCCAGTCCATCTACCAAGAGAAATTCCCCAGTCCATCAACCGAGAGAAATTCCCCAGTCCATCAACCGAGAGAAATTCCCCAGTCCATCAACCAAGAGAAATTCCCCAGTCCATCAACCAAGAGAAATTTCCCAGTCCATCAACCAAGAGAAATTTCCCAGTCCATCAACCAAGAGAAATTCCCCAGTCCATCAACCAAGAGAAATTCCCCAGTCCATCTACAAAGAGAAATTCCCCAGTCCATCAACCAAGAGAAATTCCCCAGTCCATCAACCAAGAGAAATTCCCCAGTCCATCAACCAAGAGAAATTCCCCAGTCCATCAACCAAGAGAAATTCCCCAGTCCATCAACCAAGAGAAATTCCCCAGTCCATCAACCAAGAGAAATTCCCCAGTCCATCAACCAAGAGAAATTCCCCAGTCCATCAACCAAGAGAAATTCCCCAGTCCATCTACAAAGAGAAATTCCCCAGTCCATCAACCAAGAGAAATTCCCCAGTCCATCAACCAAGAGAAATTCCCCAGTCCATCAACCAAGAGAAATTCCCCAGTCCATCAACCAAGAGAAATTCCCCAGTCCATCAACCAAGAGAAATTCCCCAGTCCATCAACCAAGAGAAATTCCCCAGTCCATCAACCAAGAGAAATTCCCCAGTCCATCAACCAAGAGAAATTCCCCAGTCCATCAAACAATCAATTCTCTCACCGGATGCGATCCTTTGAGATCGTGAAAAGCGCCCAGCTTGCCAGTGAGTTTTTTATACAACACCGTTGGGAACCGCACATCCAGGATGATGTTGTTGTAGATGGCCAAACCCAACAGCATGCCAACCAGCACGAACTCCCGTTCGCAGTCCTCAGAGCCCGGATAGAACCAGAAGGACTGGGTGCGCTGGTTCAAGCTGAACATACCATAGTCCGGATTGAATATCTGTTCGATAATCAGCTGGAAAAATTCCTTTGACAAGCCGCCCTCATCGATGCCCTGTTCGCCTTCGAATTCGATAACCAGCTGCTTTTTGAGATCGCCTGGAGACTCCAGGCCAACCATTTCCAGGGTCAGGAGAGCGTCCTGGCAAACAATGTTATTGGGAGAATTAACTCAGTGGGTTCGAACATGCAACCACTTTACCAAAAATTTACAAAGGACCATAGACAGTCCATCATCAAAGCTAGACAAAGGACCATGGGCAGTCCATCATCATCAAAGCTACAGACAAAGGACCATAGACAGTCCACCATCATCAAGGCTACAGACAAAGGACCATAGACAGTCTACCATCATCAAAGCTACAGACAAAGGACCATAGACAGTCCACCATCATCAAAGCTACAAACAAAGGACCATAGACAGTCTACCATCATCAAAGCTACAAAGGACCATAGACAGTCTACCATCATCAAAGCTACAGACAAAGGACCATAGACAGTCTACCATCATCAAGGCTACAGACAGAGGACCATAGACAGTCCACCATCATCAAGGCTACAGACAAAGGACCATAGACAGTCTACCATCATCAAAGCTACAGACAAAGGACCATAGACAGTCTACCATCATCAAAGCTACAGACAAAGGACCATAGACAGTCTACCATCATCAAAGCTACAGACAAAGGACCATAGGCAGTCTACCATCATCAAAGCTACAGACAAAGGACCATAGACAGTCTACCATCATCAAAGCTACAGACAAAGGACCATAGACAGTCTACCATCATCAAGGCTACAGACAGAGGACCATAGACAGTACACTATCATCAAGGCTACAGACCTGCACAATATTGGCCCTGCGAACGTTAATCCTCAGGTACATATTGTGATCGCTGTGCAGCATCAGCGACTGCAGCAGCGCCCCTCGACGCTCTCTAAACATGCGAATCCTGGAGTCTAAGTACAGAGCCACGCTCTTGGTGAAGGTGGTCAGCAGGAACGGATGATTTAAGAAGCTGAATGGCGGCATTTCGTCTCGTTGACGATTTGCCAAAGTTGGCGATCGATCCGATTCTAGAAAAAAATTGTAGTCGCGATCAACTGACATCAGTTCGTTTAAAGTGTCGTTGATGAATTCTTCGTCCGGGATGGCCGGGCGGATGCAGTCGGCTGGGCGACGAAAGCAGAGCTGTTCGGCCAGAGGGTCCGGCTTCCACAGCTGGTGGCCTTGACGGCGGCGGTCGGGCAGGTTAGTCTGGGGGCGATTGTCAGGGTGGTTTGATGTCGATTGTCAGCGTGGTTTGGTGTCGATTGTCGGGGTGGTTTGATTTCGATTGTCAGGGTGGTTTGATGTCGATTGTCAGGGTGGTTTGGTGTCGATTGTCGGGGTGGTTTGATTTCGATTGTCAGGGTGGTTTGATGTCGATTGTCAGGGTGGTTTGGTGTCGATTGTCAGGGTGGTTTGGACCGATCCTCAGGCGGTGTCGAGACCGTTTTCAATGTGGCTAAAGGACGATTTTTACGAGTACAGTAAATAATTTCTTCAAGGTGATTTTCTATCCAGCCTCAACTCCGTTGCAGAATCGCACAGAAACCTCACCCGATCGTAGAGAGCATTGAGCGAAGCCAAGAATGTCTCCGTCTTCTCCCGCTCTCGGGCCAATGCCTGTCTAGAGTCAACATCTCCGAGCAGACCAGATGCGTAATAAACCAGCTTAATAACTCGACAGACATCGCAAATCACTGCGTCTTCGTTTAAACTGCGCTCTGACTCCTCGCCAGCCTCATTCTCCATCAGTAGACAGCGCAAAGTCAGGAGCTGCATCAGCACTAGCAGCAGCATGCGCAGATCCTCCACTGTTTTGTGCCGGCACCAGAAATGAATCTGAGTTGCATTTGTGGTGTTAATAACTAGATTATGCTGTAACTAATATTACGAATTATAATTTCAACGGAATGTATACTGAAACTATATGTTCAACGAGGCTATGGGAAATCCCTTGATTATACCCATGTACATTGTGACCAACGGGAATCCCCTAGACTAAACCCATGTACATTGAGACCAACGGGAATCCCATAGACTATACCCATGTAAATTTAGACCAACGGGAATCCCCTAGACTAAACCCATGTACATTGAGACCAACGGGAATCCCATAGACTATACCCATGTAAATTTACACAAACGGAATCCTCTAGACTATACCCATGTACATTGAGACCAACGGGAATCCTCTAGACTATACCCATGTACATTGAGACCAACGGGAATTCCTAGACTACACCCCATATTCATTAAGACCAACGGGAATCCCCTAGACTATACCCATGTTCACTGAGACCAACGGGAATCCCTGGACTGTATCCATGTACATTGAGACTATCGGAAATCCCTAGATCCCAACTAGTGTACATTGGAGTCACTTGGAATCCTTATATTCTAGCCATGTACATTTGAAGAATCTAAATAGTACATAGATAGACAGTAGAGATAAAACTGGGGCTGACAAAAGAGACAGTCATAGGTGCAGATTCGAACTGAAGCAATGCACAATTAGTATCTAAACAATATTGCACGAACCAGGGCAGCCTGATGCTCTGTAGGCAGCCGACCAGCCAGCATGCATATTGACGGCACCACAGTTTCCATATTGTTCGGATCGAATAGCACAGAGAATTCAAACAGTACAGCAGCGACGCACAGATGCAAGGGTCTAGGATGATCCGACAGTTCTAATCGAACTTGGCGGCAAAGAAAGTTCACGGAACCGCACAGGGGATCCATCACGGATTTCTCGTAAGGAATCAACCGCGTGAGAGTGTGCACGCAGTGAACATCGATACGGGCCAGAGCATCGGCCGCATTCTTCTCAGACAGTTCGCTCTCGTGCTTCTCGTGGACACCGTCGTCGTCGACGCCGTGCGACGGTCTGAAAGCTTCGACGGTGCGCTCTGGCGAGGTGAACACGCTGCTGAGCAGGCGGATCAACGGCTGCTTGTCTGGCTGGCCGGACATCCGACGCAAGGTGGCCTCGTTGAACACTTCGTCAATTGGAGGAGGCGAAGGCAGCGGCTGTTGCGGCTGGTTAAGCCTAACCGACTCGCTCTGATTCTCATTCATAGCTGACGAATTATGGGACTCTACAGTTTGCATCCCCAGCACCTCGCGGTTCGGTGTTGGAGCAAAAGCCACCGCTGCTGCTGCACCAACCTCGCTATCGTCAATGTCCATCATAGCCATTGCTGCCCCTTCGCTGACGCTACCAACGCTGCTTCTGCTTTCGCCGCCTCCGCCGCTGCCGCCGCCAGAACTTTCCAGCACAATGGGCGGCGACACGGACCTCTTGCCTGAATTTGATGAAGTCTGCCTCACAAGACTGGCATTGCCGCAGACTTCAGTATCTGATTTGGCCAATTCTACAGCCAGCAAAGCCAAAGAATTCTTATTTCCACCCAGTTGAGAGTGCCGAAACTGCTGACTAGATGCACAATGCGGACTCAAGCAGCTGGCGTCGCCGCATCCAACTGTGAGTCTTTGAAAATGATCTTTGATGCTGATGGCAATTCGTTCTCGAGATGAAGACGCTGCCATTTGTCCTTTGATGCTTCTTATGCTCTAGAGACAGTCTTAGTAACTGGTTGAGTCCAATGAAAAATGAATAAGTGGGCATTTTTGCAAAAATATAATGGAAAACATTGATTTTGTTACATATCTTGCTTCAAGGTGAGAATGAGATTAAAAAGTTTTGGATTATATTTCTATTCTTATAATCCCTATAGTGCAAATTTTAAATGGTTCAAATTAATATTATTAACAAAAATTGATAATGCAATCATTAATTAACATTACTATTATTAAACTAATATTAGCCTTTAATTAATAGTAATATATATATTTATCAATTTATATGTATACAATATGCTATATATCATATATGCGCAACCCCCCTGATTTACACTAACTATGCAACCTACTTTTTGACCAAAAATGCAATTTACCTATAAAAGAAACCCTAAAGCAAAATTAACACAATTTTGAGTAAATGGCAAGAGTATTACTGTCTTATTAAGGCTAAATGCCTTATCATCTAATTAGTAGTATCTATATTTTAGGTAGGTATTTTTGCAACTTACCTTTTGGTCTACCACAATTTATAGTGGCTAGATCAGCCAGGTTGGCCAGCAGTTGTGCATGAACACTAATATGATACAAATATAGAATTAGGCTTATAAAAAGCTAAGGATTCTGGCTATATAAAAATTTATAGATATAAAGGTTTTTAAGCAGAATATATAAATATAGATATTGTTCTAGAAATGTAATATTTCTTATTTTTAGTTCTTATATTGGCCAACTAATAAATAAGACTTAGCTATTTTTCTTGTACAATTAATAAATGAGACTTATTATTATTAATGACTAATAGCCTTAATTAGAAAAATGTTATAATATTTTTAATAGGACCTACTTTGATTTAATATTTTATGATTTAATGATTTATAAGTTCTATGTTAGAAGAATAAAAAAGTATTTTTGAAAAATATATAAAATAGAAATATCTATAATTCTATATGGCTTAGATAATAAGCCTAGACTCCTAGAGAGGATTACAGTTGTTTTGGTGACAAGATGTTTTGGTGATAGTCATTTTGGTGACAAGCAAAAGTCATTTTGGTGACAAGACAAATACTTTTTAGTAAAAGCTATTTTGTTTTTAAAAAGTAAAATTACCTAGTGCAAATCTTAAGGGATCTCAAACCTTAACTTTTCAATCATTTTCTACAATGGTTAAGTATTGCTTTCTTTAATTTTGTTTATATAAAATTCTAAAGTTGCAATCTTTTGAATTTATATGTTTTCTAATCCAATTAAACCAATTGTCAATTATGTCTAGTCTAGTGAATATCTCTGCTTTTCTCATAGTCAGCATTTCATGAGGATTCTCTATAGGTTTATGGTTTATGTGTCTGAATATTCTGGGACAATTCAAAACAATCTGCATAGAAAGAAAACCATCAAATAATCAAATAAAAGAAATCAAATAAGAGTTTGATTTCTTTTTCCTACAACTAATCTTTTGAAGGAAATTTTCAAATATGAACAAAGCATAAATCTTAACAAAATAACTATAAGCTGATATTATAAAGCACCTCCTGTCACAAAAAATGATTATACTTATAAACTTTATAATTTTTTATAAAAAATAAAGTGTCTCTATAACAAAAGCAACTTATCACTGAAACAACTATTTGTTGCCGAAATATCTGTCAATAAAACGACTTGTCACCAAAATAACTGGTATCCCCTAGAGAGAGGCTATATTATATAGGCCCTATTATATAATATTTCATAAGGCATAGTAATATTAATTTAATAATTTAATTATTATTAATTTAATAAGACTAACAAAACCTAAAAAGTAAAATAAATAGGCCTAGATTGCAATTAAATCTAAGTCACTTGGATTTAGAACTAATCATTGAGTGTGCATTTAGGCCCAAGTCTTAAGCAAAAGCCAAAGCCCAAAGCCAAAGGTAGATTAAAAAAATATGTTATATATCTAACAAAGTCAAGACCAAAATTTATTAGGGCCTAGGATTATAACATAGGGAATAGATCCTATGCCTAGGCCTACAGAGCAATTTTCAACTAAACTAGAGTCTAGAATTAATAATGCCTACCTAAATTTTTGTTAGACCTATTAGGCCTACACTAAGCTCCAGACTCAGTCTTCTGGGGCTGGGGCCTGGGGCATGTCTAAGCATATGATTAGGGCCTAGGCCTAGGAAATCGAAAGGGAATAACTTATTAAGTTAAATAAGGCCCAAAGTTAATGCTTTGAACTTTGTTCAGTTCAGTCACAGCCTGACTAGACAGGTAACAGGTTTAAAAACAATCCGGCTTCTCGCATTTTCTAATTTACAATCAAATGACAAACCAAGCTGCTGCAGTCAGTCAGGCAATAGGCCTGGGCTCCTAACAAAAAAATATTATGCTAAATTTGTAGCATCAATACGAAATATTTTTGTTCACATGACGAAGAGTCTGTTCATTTCGTTCAGTTCAGGTATACTTACTTCTTGGATCATTTCGATATTTCATTTCATCGGCCGGCGCAGTTTAATTTCAGTTTGTTCCGCGAAAGTCGATTCACACCGGCATTTCGCAATGCATGTCAAACACTTAAAAATGTCACTTTCATTGCTTAATTGCTTAAGATTAAGTTCAACAGCATTGTATTATAACTCCTTTATGAAAAAAAAACGAAACAAAATATTTTCATTTCTTGGAGGAGAAGGGTATTTAGCTCCTAAGGATTTACGAATATAATTCTGGCTTAACAAATGATTCTTCCCTTTTACGTCGGTATAATTTTATTTAATGACTCTAGTAGATTTTTTCAAGCGTAAGTCTAGAGTATATATTATATAATTTTCAAAAAGTACATTTTTGAGCTTGTTAATAGAGTCACCTCTAGGCTTTAAATCGTATCTATTTTAGATTTTTTCATTTGATTGGGTAGACGTGTGACGTGCATTTCGTATGTTTTGTGTTTTAGATCATGCGGGTGGTTTTAATTGTAATTGCTCGGTAATAATTTCTGAGTATAGTATCTATAACATCCAATGAAATAAATTGTCACATACTAAATAAGGCAATAATTTATTGCTCAACTTTCAACCAAATCTAGCTAGTCCAAATTTCATTGAACCAGAAATTTCTTATCATTATCCCTAGCAATATAAAGCTTATGGAAGACGCTACGAACGCAAATACATCCCTTGTTGAG
The DNA here is from genome assembly GCA_002269645.1 of Macrostomum lignano. NCBI lineage: Eukaryota > Metazoa > Platyhelminthes > Macrostomidae > Macrostomum > Macrostomum lignano. Next base: position 113,840 of record NIVC01003154.1, read on the forward strand.
GTCACAGAAGTTGTTGCTGCAGTAAAGCGACTGGGTGAACTGAGTAAGTCATGTAATTGTCACTAAATTGTCACTTGAATATTAATTAATCAATCGCTGCATGGATCGGTAATTTGTATTTTAGGCGAAAGAATGAAAACAAAAGCACTCGGATTTAGTGAAAAAGACATTGGGCACATTGACAACATTATCGATGCTCTTCATGAGCTGGTAAGAAAATTGCATAGTACAACCTCCTGGTCCCATAAATTAGGCGGTTTAATCAATCATTAAAAACGCGCCTTTTGACAGGAATTACACAAATGCAACGCAAAGGACGTATTGGAGACAGAGACAATTAAATGCGCTGCTGTACGGCACAAACTGATGCACTTTCCGGACGAGATCAACAGAGAAATTCACGGTAAATTCAAGTGCATTGGCTGTCTAGAATCAAAGTTTGCTATTCTCACTTTATGTTTTTTTAATCTGGACACTTTAGAAGCTGTACTGGTTGCCAGACAGAGCAATGAGGCCTTCATCGACCGAGTCAAGAAGCAACTGGAACAATTGCAATGCGAAACTGACCAAGTGGAACAGCAGGCAACTAAAGTTGAGGCAGAGAACAACGCGCTAAGGTCGGGGAATTGCTTCTAATTGCTTTTAAATGCTTTTAAATGCAGCTATTAGCTAAGCTTATGGAATTCTATTGAAGATTCAATTATTTAATTTTCTAGTCCAGATCTCACCTCGGTACAACTTCTTGAAGAAAAATAGACACTCAACTAAATTTCCGTATCCTTGAGGTTGTTGCATCATCGTTTTACTCTTCTAATAGTGGTTCCTATGTACTAAAACTTATGTACTAAAAGTACATTGAGCTTCCGTAAAATTTACAGGCCGGAACTTGACAGCCTCAAAGAGGCTCACGACGCTAATTTCGTCCGCCTTAACGAGCTCCTGGCAGAGAAGGCTGCCAGACAGATCGAGTTGAATGAAATGCGAGAATCCATTCGCAGAGCGAGCTCAAGGATTGTAGACCTAGAAGAGGACACGGTGCTGCTGGCTGAGCAAATGGTTGAAGAGCGGCAGCAATACGCGGACACCATGCGGAGCATTCGGGAACAAACGGTGATGACGGAGAATGGAATATGTAATATTAGGGGGGGGGGGCAGAGCAGCTCTGCGGTAAACTGCGGTAATTCACACAAACTTTGGCAGCTTACCTACATGGTAATTGTGTAGTGAAGTGGCAATGAAAATGATGGGGCAAAGTTATTGATAATAATACTACTGAATTGAAAGTAGTAGGATAACAAAAATGCTAATGCTGTCCTCATGCTTTCATATACGGGTTTTTCAATGTCGTGCAACTTTGGATGCTTGCAGAAGCTGATTGATGGACATTGTCACATGCAGTGTACCTTGGTTACACGTATACAGTCTAGTAACCGTTTCTAAAACATAATTATTCATTACACAGTATGAAGTCGAACACCAGTTGAAAGACTGCACCGACAAAGAGGACAAGAAGAGTCGAGAATTTCTGGCTGTTCACGCCACCCTCGAAGAGTCGAAATCCGAACTGGGTGAACTTGTTCAGGTTCGTATAATTTCAAGGCTTATTAACGATATAGATAAATACATGAACCCGACAATTAAATGCCTCAGTTAGACTCTCACGTACTGTTTGACTGCCTTAAGACCTGTAAGGGTTTGGTTAGGGTTTGGTTTAGGTTTGGTTAGGGTTTGGTTTAGGGTTTGGTTGGGGTTTGGTTAGGGTTTGGTTTAGGTTTGGTTTAGGTTTGGTTTAGGGTTTGGTTGGGGTTTGGTTATGGTTTGGTTAGGGTTCGGTTTAGGGTTTGGTTGGGGTTTGGTTATGGTTTGGTTAGGGTTTGGTTTAGGGTTTGGTTAGGGTTTGGTTAGGGTTTGGTTTAGGTTTGGTTTAGGTTTGGTTTAGGGTTTGGTTGGGGTTTGGTTATGGTTTGGTTAGGGTTTGGTTTAGGGTTTGGTTGGGGTTTGGTTATGGTTTGGTTAGGGTTTGGTTTAGGGTTTGGTTGGGTTTGGTTATGGTTTGGTTAGGTTTTGGTTAGGGTTTGGTTAGGGTTTGGTTAGGGTTTGGTTAGGGTTTGGTTAGGGTTTGGTTTAGGGTTTGGTTGGGGTTTGGTTATGGTTGGTTAGGTTTTGGTTAGGTTTGTTAGGGTTTGGTTGGGGTTTGGTTGGGTTTGGTTTTAGGGTTTGGTTGGGGTTTGGTTTAGGGTTTGGTTAGGGTTTGGTTAGGGTTGGTTTAGGTTTGGTTTAGGTTTGGTTTTAGGTTTGGTTGGGGTTTGGTTTAGGTTTGGTTAAGTTTGGTTAGGTTTTGGTTAGATAAGGTTTAGGGCATAATTAGGGTCAAAGATCATATAAACACCGGCAA